>CM023865.1:14653180-14948180 GCA_013389735.1 Phaseolus lunatus | reverse complement strand
TTGACTGGGGTGACTATCATGTGCTAGGAAGTGGGTGCCTTTAGAAGACAACCATAACAATACCTTGATCCTTAGGAAGTGTGTAAGGTTTTAATTTTTTATACAAGCAATTAGCATGTCCATGTTGTTATGGGCTCTTTAGCCTGTTTATGTTGTGAGATTCCTTTTCTGGAATCTATTTTGAGGGCTATGTGAGATAACCTTTTTTGTGTAAAAAGGTTGAAGTATCTCTTAAATATTCTTTTTTATTCAATTAATTCTTTGTTGATCTATCAATTTCTCCTTTTTTTACTTTCACCGCACATTTCAAAATTATAATGGTTTAGCTTCTTTTTTCTAAGGCAAGATAATAAACTATGTAACACACTATTCAAGTTTTTCATATTTCGTAAGTATTTTTTTGCGAAAATTCTATAAATATTTACAAAAAACGATTTTCGCAAAGATGGTCTGAGTTTTGGAAACACCATTTGACTTCTCCAGTGTAGAGTTGTTGTCGGCATCCACGACATCATCCATAAGTCCTTATGATTGTTGTAAACTAAGGTTGAGAACACAAACAAAGTTGATTTCCTGAGGCGTAGATGGTCACTACCTATAAGGACTTATCCGCGATATGTTGCACAAGTCCCTCGAGATACAACAGGAACTTCTCGGCTAATACCAAGGATATCAGAACTAGCAAGAAGACTTGTAAGAGAAGTAGAAAAAGATGTGAAAAGTGTGTTTTGCAGAGCAGTGTAGAAATGCCTAGTTATAGATGGAGGAAAACTAAGGGTTGAGGAAGAAAAGGAGCAAAGAGAGGAAGATTGTGTGTGAGAGTCTCATAGTGGCACCAAATTTGGACACATCTGATGGTAGCAGGTGACACTGAATTTGGGCGCATTCGAGGGCAGCAAGATGTGCACATTTAATAAATTGTATTATTTATATTTTGATTGTGTTAAAAGAATACTTATTGTCTTAGCTAGGAGAAATTGCATTATAAAGAATACTTAGTTGTTTAGCTTAGAGTGATTGTGTCTAAAGAATATTTGTTGTTTATTCAAAAGTAATTGTGTCCAAAGAATACATGTTGTGTTTAGCTAGAGATGATTGTGTTCAAAGAATACTTGTTGTTTAGTCAAAAATGACTTAGTCCAAATAATATTTATCTTGTATCTTGTATCTTCTAGTAGTCTGTGTTAATCCTGTTGATCAAGAATTAGAATATGTTATGACTCTTGTCTTTTTAAACTGTATATTATTTATTTGCAATAAAGAATAAGAGCTTTGCAAAAATAAATTTTAAATAGTGTGTTTGATAATGTGTGTATCCTCTTGAAGTTTCATTTGACAAGCTTCTTCAAATGTATTTCTTGGGAGAAACGGCTTAACAATGTGTTTGTCCAATATTAAACTTCATCTTATCACTCTTATTAGACTACTTTGCAAAAGATTTAAAAATCTTAAATACATAAATCAACCCTTCATTCTTGTGTATTTCAACTATTTTTCATAGTTTTACTTTGTAGTAAGAGCATAAATCTTTAGATTTTATTGTACTTCCTTTGCTGGTTAAAAAATGAAAGAATATTGTTAATACGTATAAATAAATTATTTAATAATATACACAAGATCAAAGAAAAATAATATTTAATTATAATGAAACATTTAATAAAATTATTTATGATATAACATTGGATCGTCATGTAAAAGAGGTAAGACAATACATTTGTCGATAAAAAATTGTACAATAAAATCATAAAATCGATCCAAACCAAACTTCAAAAATTGGTTTGGTTTGGGTTTTCTATGTATTCTAAACCAAATTAAACTAAACCAAACCGCATATAACTTCTATGTTTGGTTTGGATGTATTTTTAACAAAAAGGAATCAAATTGTACAACAAACATCCCTTCTTGTATGAATGATGCAAGTGTTTAGTATAATCATATTGTACTTGTGTTTTATTACCTAAATAATTGATTATGTTCTAAATAAATCAAGCATATGTCTGGATTATGTGATCAATGAGGACAAATATGATGCGTATAGATTCTTAAACCCTCAACTCATTCACTGAACAAGCAACAAGAAAGTTGAAACACAAACATACATCACCAACTAATGGGATTATGGGCAACACATATATTTCACTCCATATACTCACAAATACAATTTTTAATAATTAACAATCAACTATTTAAATTTTTTAACAGCATAATACAACTTTTCCAAAGCATGCACAATTGAAATTTACTTATAATATCCTTACATGTTCACACCATTGTGTGGTTTTACTTGTTGTATAAGAAGTCTAAAACATATTTTAAATGAAAATCAACTCAACATTGACATTAAGCTTTAAGCTTAAGTAGTTTTTTCCTTTTTATAATATTTTTTGTTGCTAGTATGTAATCAAAATATAGTATTTTGAAGGACAAAACAAAACACAAAATCATAAAAGCTTACATGATTGTCGGTAAAGATATTCAATTGCATTGTCGTGCACATATTTTATTCACTTATATGCACGTTAGTTAATTGTGTTAATTATTTTTGTATTTAGTTCTAATAAAGAAATAAAATATTGTGAAATAGTAATCGAAAAAGGTTAGATATGTAAATCATTATATTTAACAAATTCATTAGTAAAATAATTTTTTGGATTAAAAACTATTGTTAAGTTTTCACATATTATTTTTATTGCTTTCATCATTAGACTCTAAAACAATTGACTATATTAAAAGCACTTGGATGATTTATTTTATAAAGTTTATAACACTTCAAAGAGATGTCATGTTAAACAATTTTATATCTTTTATTAATATATTTTCGAATTAATGTACAATGAATTTTTTTTTTTTAATTTATAGTATATTTATAACTTTTAGATTTATGAGTGACTTTAAATAATCTATAAATTTTAATAAACTTGTAATTGACTTTTTGATTAAACTAAAGTATAATATATATATATATATATATATATATATATATATATATATATTTTGATGTTGGAAGATTATGCCATATATTTTGGTTTGTCAAGTGTGGCTTTCAAATTCTAAAATAACATTGGTTTAGGTAAAGCCTAAAAACAAAGTTAGTTTTTAAAAACATATTGGTATTAAATCAATAATAGTTATTGAAAGTCAACCAGATAACTTTTTAGAAGCTAAATGCACATACTATGACACTAGGATTCTTAATCCTCTTTATTTATGTTCAATACACAATAGTTACTATAGATACTATAAAAAATACAGGCATTGTCAGGCATGTGTATCTGCATTTTTTAATTTGGATGAATCGAAGTTGAACAACAAAAAATAACACATAAAAGGAAAAACAGTTAATTGATTAATCAACATTTCCTTTCTTCTCTTTTGGTTTGAGTTTCTCTTCCTCTTCAGACTTTTTTTCTTTTTCTTCTTTTGCTGGTTGTTTTGAGATCGGAGAGTATGATGAGTTTCAGGTTAAGGCTGGCATTCACTTGATGGTAAATGCAAAAGAATGATGACTTCACCAAAGATGAAATTGCTTGAATTGGAGTGGAGCAACAAAGAGAATGGCTAGAAATGGTTTTTTTTTTATATGTGAGATTTTGTGCTTGTTTTTTTTTTTTTTGTTGCCTTCTTATTCCCAAAAAATATCTCTCATAAAGGTTATGCCTCAGGTCTTTAAAATAAGGAGTTAAGGAAAGAGTAGGAGGTTAATTTGCATATAAAACTACCTCTTAACATTAATTTAAAAAATTAAAAAATAATCTTATTTTTAAGTGATTCATATGAAATTACAAAATAATTCTTCTTATAATTTTAAAATTTAAAAGATAAAATAATAAAATAATATATTTTAATAAAAAAAATCGTATACACTAAAAAATGGTTATGAAGAGGAATGTCCTTTTATATATATATATATATATATATATATATATATATATATATATATATATATATATATATATATAAATAACATTAAAAATAACTTATGGAAATTATTTATAATTGTCATTAAAACTTCTTCTTCTCTAACTATACTAAAAAATAATGGTTCTTCTTTGGCTATCATCAAATGAGATTTTTAACCATTGTTAGCCCTTTCTATACTAGTAATAAAAAATTTAAATTAAACCCAATTCTGGTTAAGATAAAAAGAAATATATGGGACTTAACCCTTTAAAAAACTTATTTCCATTAAATTTTAAATAAATCTTATACTAAACAATTAATTATATTTTAATTCAATAATTTGTAAAAGTTATGATGAGTGTATTTACAATAATAAATAACGGATTCTTATTTAGAGTACGATTAAAAAAAGTATCATTAAATATAATTATTTTCTTCTCAAATATATAACGGCTACTTTCTTATCACCGTTCCATCCAAATATTCTTTTACAACATCTCTTACATCAAATAAACAAAAAAGACAAATTAAAATATATTTTAAAAGCCATTTTTCTATAATTTTTTAATTACAATATATAATAATGACTCAATTTTTTAAAAAGTTTCAAAAAAAAAAGAACTAAAATGAAAAAAAAAATAAACAAAGCAACTAAAAAAGATATGAAACCTTTAAAATTTATTAAAACTATATCATTAGTTTAATATAATTTAAAAATATTCAAAGGATACTTATGTATTGTCTACTCCATGAACCATGAATTTTGATGGTGGATTCTTGTCTGGTGTTAGAGATGGAGTGTTGGTTTAGAGTAATGATTTAGGTCATATTCACTTCATACTCAAACGTATTATTATTTTATTTTAAAATTTTATTTATGTTAATTTTTATTAAAAAAGCATAATATTTTATTATTAAGAGGAATTATAAAGTGGAAGTGAGAAAAAAAAAAACTAGTGTTAAATAATTGTTTTTCTTTTGTTTCTGCCTCCTCTTGTTTGTTCATTGTGTATATTCCACTCCATACTCCTATGCTCTTCCACTACACTTATTCATGCCCTTCATAATTCACAACCATTTTCTACACACACGCCTAGTTGCCTTACTTTTAGATCAAAAAAGAAGATATTTTAGGGTAATGGGATGGCGTGTAAAAGGAAGAAGAGAGATCAAAATGAATTTTGGTTGGTAAATAATATTTTCAAAGTTTTTATTTTTAATTGTGTTAAATAACGTCACGTTATCCGTTTAATTAATTTAAGTGCTATTAAGACTTTATAAATGTTAAGTGATTTATCGTTTAAAGGTTTATTTGGAAAAATCTCTATCAACATTTGGAAGAAAAAAGCTAAGAAAATAAATAAGTTTTTTTCTTGAGATAAATTAATTTATTTATGCTTAAATTAAAAATAATCTTTTAGACAAGTTAATGCAATAATAAATATACCCTGCGGCAACAAAATTCATAAACTCAAAAAAATCTCCCCTATTATATCTATATATACATATATTCATCACACTCTGAGTTCAAAGGCTCATGCATTACACTGCCTAACAAGATAAAAAAAGAACTGCAAAAGAGTGTAGCACCCACAATAGTTGATTCCGTCTGTTATTTAATCAATACTTTGAAAGCAAATTCTAGAAAGGGACTTATCTACCTTACTCAAAACAGAAAGAGAATTAAATAATTCCATTCAAAATGATTGGTATTATTCTTATGTGTTTTAAAATGATCAGTTTATTACATGTATTTTTATATGCACCAATCATTTTAGATGGAGCTCTTTAACCTCACTGTTAAGTTTAGTAAGTTAGAGAAGCCTTTAAGACAGACATACATTACATTTGACTGACAAGATGAAATGAGAGAATGATCTAAGGTATTCTCTCCATGGTTCATGAAAACTTGGAAAATGCAAAATCTAGATATTCAATCTGACCAATGCATGGTTAAGATCAAAGCAATTGGCTTTCACCAAAGGGGAAGTAAATGAGGAGAAAACGCGTCAACATTCATGTCCAAACTCCGAGAACCAGTACGTGAATGCATCTGCATTTTCAGAGACTATTTTGAAGGCAGGCTTCTCATTGGAGAGTTCAAAATCCTTCAAGTCAGACCACAGGTCGGCATCTGTAGGATCACTCTCATCATTGGGATATTCTTGTTTAACAATTGGGCTTTGTGATCTGATAGGAGGATCATGTTGTTTTTGTTCATTTGGAACATTTAAGTCTGCGTGGGAATTCTCAAGAAATGAGTCCCAAGTTTCAGAATATGTGACCATTTGTGGAGCCTTGAGGGTGTCTTTGCATGTGTGAAACCCAATATACGTAATATTGTACATATCAGGATTCTCTTCTAACCGTTGCACCTGTTTCATGGCTTTGCAACCTTGTTCAAACTTCCTGGTGCATCTGAAGTAACTCCTGAGAAATAGTTTATCAATAAATGCATGTCAGTTATTAGAAGACAAGTTTGTGTAACAAAAATACAATTCAACTCATTCTACACATGAAAATCTAAGTACTGATAACTTTGAGTGTCCTAAGTAGTAGTCTCAGTGTACAGCAAAGTTTCCTCATTCGAGTTTCTGCATTAATTTTCTAGTTGCGTGATTGAGTTTAGTTTCTACATTTGGCATGATCTTCTGTAAAGGAACACAGAAAAGAGTACTTCTAGCATTCCCAATTAAGGTGTTTTTTTAAGATGACATTTCTATATAGATCAAGTCTTTTGCTCAACTTCAAGCTCTCCGGCAATAAAAAAAAAAAAAAAAAAAGGAAAGGAACCAAAAATAGAAAAAGAAAATGAGTAGTGATTCAATTTTTGCTCATATTGAACGAGTGAATATCTTTGCCTGGTTCAGGGAAGGAGGAAACATGAGTGTGCAAGAAAATGGAAAATAATGATTACCTGGGAAACTGAGAATTTAGAATATCCTTCTGTCCGTACTTTCTCCATGCATGATTATCATCAGTACTCTGGGAAACTATGGACCATGTCTGTTCAGTCTTCCTGCGCACCAGTTTAAGGCATGCCATGCATGTTATTTAGTGTAATAATACAACATTGTTGAGAATAAGAATAGAAAAATAACCATTCCTCATTACTTTACTTAAAAAATATATAAACCTTTTTTCTCTAAAATAGCAATTTATGTTACACAGTAAAGAGAAAAAGGAGAGAGAGAGAGAGAATTGAAATGATTGTATTGTTCCATACGATTATATATCAAGGCAGGCCACTCCACTAAGCTAAAAATAAAGGAACCCACTTGAAAATTCCTTGCACACAGTCAAATCAAAGGATAAGAACGAAAATATTCCAAAAGTTCAATAGTTAACTTAGCCTCAAAGCTTCAATTTTTTTTTTTTTTTCCATCAAGAAAGAGTATCTTTACTCATAAGGACAGTACGACTATAACTAGGACTAGGTCCGTACACATTCCAATTCACCAAATCCTCTCAGCACCACCTCCCAAATCACTGACTAAACATGCTTTCTTGACTGAAGAAGTAACATTGCAACATCCAAATAGTATTATTCCTTATGGATAAGCTTTCTGTAAGGTTTTAGTATAAAAGATAAAGAAAACTAATTTAGTAAACTGAAATTGGTTCATGAATAAATCAAAATCAGTCTTTTATAAACAATTTAAAATCTCTACAAATATACAAAATAGATCACTAAGGGAAATCAGAAAGAGTGAAACTAAGACCTTCTTTTGTAGGAACCTCTGCGATCCTTTGAGAGGGGCAACGATCTCTTTCTACTCTCAGTTGAATCCTCAGACCTGAGATCAATGCTTGCAGCCTGCGAGGCATCTTCCCCGGAAATCACGAGATTCTGAGCAACCTCGTCTTCACCACTTGCAGCCTCGGAAGAAGTCAACATAGAGAGAATTTCAGCGAAAGATCTCTGCACATTGGTCACAAGTTCCTTAGCTGCAACAGACCCATCTGGGCCAACAGGGTTCTGAAGCAGAAACTTGAGCTGAGTGGCATAGTCGAGACCCAGAACAAGCTCTGTGATGACCCTTTTGCTCATGGCTGAGGAAGTTGGAGGGGAAAGAACTCTCACTGCTATTGGGTCTCTATTTGGTGGCTAAGGATCTATTGTTATATATTTTTGTTGGAATTTAGGATTAGGGAGTGGTGGCTTTGGATAGAAGGAAGAAAGAGGTGGGGTTTTGCGAGGAAAGAGAGATAGCAGTGAATGGAAAATATGGGGAAGGGAGGGGGTGATGTTGAACCATGAAGAGAAAAATTTTCCACAGACAATAACTTTGCTTACAAAGCTAACCATGACGTTGCTCTTCTGATGCAAGGGTGACGCTTTTCTTTCTTTCTTTTTTTTCTTTTCCTTCAAAATTAGAACTTCCACCATGTTGGAGGTGCCAACTGTTTTTATTTTTCTTATCTTAATTCAAATAGAAAAAGTCACTGTTTGTTGTACACAATCACGCTGTTCCTTTTAATGCGTATTAAATTATTCACTCTGTTTTGTTTTATCCGTTTACCTTTGTAAAAATAATAGTAATTTTTACAGATTTATCATTATCACAGTGAGAAAGAAATAATAATAATAATATTATTATTATTATTATTATATTAATAAAAATATTAGTGCCTTGAGATGCAAATGCAAGCACTCATGAAAGGAATGGATCTTCCTAGTTGAAATTATTATAATGTTTAAAACAAGATTTATTATTAATAAATAAATTCATAAAAGAGATTAACACATTATTTTTTACCTAAAAGATTAAGATAATAGGTTTATGTACTCACACCCATGAGGAAAAACCACCTTCATTAATAAACTCTGTAAATTATGATTATAAGATTATGTTCTTTGGGTTAAAGAAAGTCGGAACCACATCGTAAAAGCTTAGAGACAATAACTTTTGGAATTAGATAGGAAGAAAATATGAAAATATACATAAAATAGCATAATGATTAAATATAAAAATAAAAGTCTAATAAAAGAAACTAAAATAATGATATCTAATATAACTTTTTGTTCGTCGCGTTAATCAAAATCGATAGCCGGTAAAAAAATCAAACAACAAAATTTCAAATTTAGAAAAAAAAACTTTAAAGACAAAAGGGATAAATACAATAAAATAGATATTTAAAGTGGATTGAAAATTGATACTAATAAATAAAAATAATATTAATTAAAAATTATTTATTAATAATAGAAATTGTTTTAGATACCAATAATTTGTATAGTCTATAAAATAATATCAAATTTAGTTAATGTAGTGATTAACTATTTTTTTGTCTCTAAAAATAGTTTTTTGTTTAATGATTTTTTGTAGTGAATGAAGAAGATAAATATAAGAAGATTTATAAAAAAATGAGAGAAAACTTGTGAGTGAGAACATTTATCATCTTTAGATATAGACATTTTGTTTAAAAATAATGACACTAATTTAAAAAATTTCACGCAATGCGATGTTTTTCCTCGATAGCACTATTTTCATTTTTATTTCCCTATTTAACACTTTTTTGTTTTTAATTTTCTATCTAGCATTTTTTTTTTCCTATTTAGCACCGTTTCAAAACTAAAAAAAATTAATAAATTTAAAAAAATTGATAATTTTAATTTTGAATGCATTAAAAAAATAAATGTTTGTAATGTTTAAAATAGTTAAAAATATAATTAATGAATAAAGAAATGAGTTTTTACACAATAAAAAAAAAGTAATAAATTAAAAGTGTGTAGTTTAAAATTCAATTTTTTTTGTAAGAACGAAGAAAATAAAAAATTAAATCCTACAACAACATAAAAGTTGAATCTATAAACATAAATTAATATTTATTTTTATTATTATCAATGATATAATATGTTAATTTCAAGTAAAAAATACAAGACATAATTATAAAAATATATAACGAACAATAGGAGTGTGGAGGAAGGAGATATGAAAATATTTATATAAAAAAATGAGATGAAAAATTTGATGAGAAGATTGTCATCTTTAAATTTGAATATTTTGATTTAAAAAAATTATAATTTATATCCATTATCACCAAAACGTACATATTTAAAGTATATAAATTAGTGTCAAGTAAAGTCAATATTAACATTAATAAATTGAATAAAATTAGTAACAAATTAATCAATATTAATTTAAATAAATAAAATTAGTATTAATTAGACTAATATTAACCTTATTTATTTTTAGTATTTATTTTAGTTAACATTCACTTAATTAGCGTATAAATAGTTACAATATTTTATATTTGACTAAACTAACTTTATTTAGCGTGTAACATTGCATTCTATTAATTTCGACTAAGCCAACATTAGTATGATATTATCACACAGATATATTTACTAAAAAAGTTAAATATAATAAACATTAACTTAAAATGAAATTATCCAACCAATGTCTAAGAATACAAATTTAATTATTAAAAAATTAAATATAGTTAGCATCAAGATTAAGTAATTTAACTTTACCAGATTATTATTTAACAACTAAATCATTTTAAAATAATTTAATTTTTAACTTTTTTTAAAATTTTTTTTTTTTTTATCGTGTCAGAATCAATTAAGCTGATTTTAATGTTAATTTAATATTTCCTTGTAAAGAAAGTTACAGCATAAGCCTAAGTTGGGGCAACTAAAATCCTAACTTAATATCCATATTATCATGATAATAAGGAAGGCTGAATTATTTTGTAAATTAAAATAATTAAGAAAACTAACAAGACATTTTTTATTAATTTACTACTGTAAATTCACATTGCAGTAGCATAATGGTGTACCTCACTGCACCAGCAATACCCTTCCTTACCCAGCATTCCCCATTTTGCCTAAAAACTAGCAGTAAGAAAAGTTAATAATTACAGTAAATGGGGAAATAACTCACCGTTAATATGGGTGGTAGTTCCAATAATTAATTAACACTAAAATCCAGTGAGGAATTTTTGATAATTTTATTTTATAAGAAAATTATTTAATGTCTTCTACTGAAATAGTACTACTTGTAGTTTTTTTTTAGCTTTTAAACATTGTGTTTGAGTCTTATTTTTCATAAAAAAAAAAAACATTCCTTTAATTTTTTTTTATTTTGATATTTTTAATATACCTATTATTTTTCTTGTCTTATAATATTTTGTTTATTTTGAATTAATTTCTTAAAAATATCTGATAGAAATTAAAAATAAGTTATTTACGTATTATAAGAATAAAAAAATATCATATAGTGTTATGTTAGGACGAAAGTTAGAAGGAGATGACGAAAATCTTTTTATAAGTACATCAAAGTAATCATCATACAATACCAAAAACAAAAATCATAAACTCTAGAGATTAAAATAATTAATTATTATCTTTTAAATTAAAAATTATTTTATAAATTAAAAAAATTATTAGTGTCTAAAATATTTTCTACTTTGATAAAAAAATTTAGTTCAATAAAAAATTTATAAAATTGTTTCTAAATTAGTATCTAACCATTAGTTATCAAGATTTTAATTACTTGTTTTTTTATATTCTAAATTAGTGTTTTAAAGGCTAATTTAAAATTTAAAATATTAGTCATTAAAACTTAGGTAATTAATTTAGATACAAATTTAAAAATTATTTTATAAATTTTTATTAATAATAGAAATCACTTTATATATGAATAATTTTTTAGTCTCTAATAATTTAATTAATATAATGACTAATTATTTTTAGTCTCTAAATTTGATTATTATTTAATAATTTTCTTGTAGTAATAGTTTACTATAAAAAATTAAGAATAAAATTTTTTAAAAAAGAATAATTTTTGAAATTAAATTTGGATATAGAAATCGATTACACCTAAAAATGTATTAACACCTTATAACGTCTCTCTTATGATGATACTTTTAATTAAATTGAAAAGTTTATGTAATTTTGAAAAAAAAATTTCCTAAAAATCAAACAAAATTATATATATAAAAACTATTTTTAAGTTATTTATGTTTTGGAACCAATAAAATATTTATGAAATGATTTATTTATGTCTCAAAAGGATTGACGATTTTACTTATTTTAATTCACAATAAAAATCAGAGTTTGGTAGTTTTTTATAAAAAAATGTTTTGTATGTGTTGATATTTCTTAGTTTTGAAATTTTAATATATTTTCAATATTTTAATCATGTTTTTCATAGTTAATTTTATTTAAAATATCTAGTACGAGAAACTATACTTAATATACTTGTAAATTATCTACTGAGTAAAAATAGTATAAACTATACATCAATCAATAGAGTAGATTGTCATGTGAATTTTATTTATAAAAAAATATTTAATTTATATAATATTTACTGTTTCTACATTTTTTTAAATAATGGATATAGAAGATTGTGTGATTGTTCATACATATACTTATTATTTTAGTTTATTTAGTAAAGAGATTTAAAAAAATAATATATCAAAAATATAGAGCGACGTGTATAGTCATACAAATATTTATTTAAGTGTATAGGGGTACTGTAAACCTAAAAAATTATTTTACTTTTATCATTTTTAAATGTATTTAATTTAACTAACATACACTATATATAAGATGATGTGTACTTATGCCTAAACTACTCTTTGATAATAGAGGTTGTATAAACTACACAATTGTATAAAAAAAAATATACACTATAAAATTATTAAATAATAATTAAATTTGGAGACTAAAAATAATAATCATTATATTAATTAAATTAGATACTATTTTAGAAATTATAAAATTATTAGTATCTAAAGTAATTTATATTATTAATATAAATTTATAAAATAATTTTTAAATTAATATATAGAGTAGCTATCTAGATTTTAACTACTAATATTAATAATAAAAATTATTTTAAATACCAATATTTTTTAATTTATAAAATGATATCTAATTTAATTAAATAGTAATTAACTATTTTGATATCTAAAATTAATTTTTATTTAAAGATTTTTTTAGTGATAGGAGCATTCACTTATTACAAAGATTGTGTGATTTGATTCATTTTTTTTTTTTTATCGAAATCGGTAAAAAAAAAAGGAAAAAACTTACACGTGTTGAAGGTGAAATTTGTAAATGAAAAAAATGATGAATTCCTTCTATCATGTATCATCGATTAATGAAGTTTTATATACTTGAACTTTAGGTTTCTAGTATGAAGCGAAAAGTTATCCGTATACTTATGGATTAGGTCAAAGAATATTATTAAAGTAAATGGTACATGTTACAATATTTATATTTAACCAACTACATATATAAATAGTATAAACTACACGTCCACTTCAAACTAGCGATGCCAAAATTTAATATTTATATAATGTACTATTGAATAAACAAACCATGTTATATAGATAAAACCAAAAATGGAATCTAACGCAATGACAAATCACTAAAATCCAATATAATGAAAAAGCTCTCAAAGTGAAACTTGTTTGATGTAAATCCGTTGAAACAAGACTAATCATAGATTTACACCTATAGCTCCCATTTACATCCACAATCTACTTTACAAATATATTATTATTTTAATTTTAAATTTTTTTTATATTAGTTTTTATTAAAAAAGCATAACATTATTATTAAAAGGAATTGTAAAAGGAAAATAAGAAAAAAATTAGTGTGAAATAATTTTTTTTTAAAATAAAGTTCCAAAATTGAGTATACATCCTCAAACAAAAAATAAACATTACACACATTACAACAAGTTCATTTAAAGGTGATGATAGGTTCACATCATATAAGTTGAAAAACATTCATTTTAACAATGTGGTGTGAAAGTAATATTTTCCTTCTTAAATCATGATACCTTGACAATGCACTTTTTTTATACCCACATCACAACCTTCCATATTATTATTTTAATAAGTTTTCACATTATTTAATTACAAATTTATTTTTTATTATATTTTTTTTCAAAACAATCATATTCCTTTGTTGTCAATGTATATTTTTTCAACTAAAAAAGAGGTTAAAAGAAATTGTGGCTGAAAGTTGAGATATATTGAAAGGGATCATGATATGTTGACAAAAAAGCAGTGAATTTTTCCGGATTACAACTGTTAAAAGTATAAATCATATTTATTTTTTATTTTTTACTAATAAATCATATTTATAAAAAAAAATTATTTTAAACTACAAATATTATTTTATTATATATTTTTGTTTTTAAATATATTTAAGATAAAAAAATATTTTATTTAATATTTTTGAATTTTTCTTAAAATTAAACAAAAACATATTTTTCTACTTTTTTCAATTTACTTTCAAATAATCATTTTAAAATTTTTCTCTTTTAAGTGTTCATATTCTTCAAATCAATTGTGTTTTATTTTTATTCAACATCTCTTTTAATTATCTGAACAAATTAAAATCAAAGTGATTAATTAAAATAATTTTATATGTAGTATTAGTAATTATTTAAAATCCATTATATATTGCACTCGTATAGACAAAATGGACCTAGATAATACTTGAGATTGACTATAATAGTTGTTGAAGGTTCTACGACGGTCAGGTAAGTATTTTGTATCGAAGGTGTATGATATAAAACTACTAAAAGCATATATTGTTCCTTTGTTGAAGACTTATTTATAATGTTTGGTAATGAGCTATTTGATTAATGGGTTATATCTGACGCATATCTTCAATAAATCAGCGTGAACTGATTTCTCAAGGTGTCACCCAAATTTGAGAGGATGTGACCCAGATTAGTAAGGATGTTATTCTAATTTATAGGATATTTCATTACTTCTCATTTATTGTCAATTTGTTTTTTAATGTAGTTGATCACTCGATCTATCGGTCAATGATGTCAAGTGATGTGGCTCGTTCGGTCCTGACCGGTACATATGTATTTTTTTATTTTTAAATATAAAGTTAAAACAAACTAAAATATTTTATTTTATTATATATATATATAATTTATTTTCTTAAGATTCATCTTAACAAGCATATCTTTTATTTATGAAAAATATATTTTCTCAACAATTTTAATATTTTAATATTTTTAAATTTTATTATTTTTAGGTATTTTTTAATTAATTGTATTTTATTTTATTTCACATTTTTTTATCATACGAAATTGGATGTTGAGATACAGGACTAAAATAAAATAACTATGGTAAACCAACCAAAAGACAAATAATCCAAAAATATATATAATTAAAAATATACTATATATAAGAAATAAAATCATATATTTAAATTAGAAAAAATAAACTTACATAAACTAGAAAGATATAACTATTTACAGCATTTTAATTCAGTTCATGTTTCTTTGTCTATGTGTCGCTAACCATTTATTCAAAATACTAATATTTAAGAACAAAAGTGGCTACCAGATGACATGAAACCTTTGTAATGATTTAATGGCCATAAATATCAGAATCCAAAAATAAAAGCACTCGAGTCATATAGTACACAGATTGGCCAAGTCATTTTAAAATATAAAAAAAAAACAATACTATTAGTTAAATTATTCTTTGATAAATGTCATGTCACATTAAAATAAGGTGGCACATTATTTCCAATTTTTTTAAAATATCTAACTCAAATATAAAAATTATCTACAATTTTAAATAGGTTTAAAAATGAAAGGAATTTAAACTATTTTTTTTTAGTTATGATCACAGAAAATAATATTTTTTTTATAAAAATCTTATTACTATCCTGGTGATATGAATAAATATCTATATATAATATATGAACAAATTTCAAGTATATTAATAGATAAATACATGTTATAAGATTATAAATATTTGCATACAAATATATTATGTTAAAATCATAAAATAATTATCTACATTATATAAATTTGAAATTGTATCTTTAAACTGTAAGAATAATTATGTACATTACTAGTGAATGGAAAATTTACATACAAATATTAATATCTAAATCTTAGAATAAATGCTTATATTATGAAAATATAAGTTTTTTGTGTAATTATAATAATTAGAAAAAAAATATTGACATTATATCTAAATAAAACCTAAAAAATTAATAATGTATAAACAATTTAAAATAAATAAATATTTATTTTATTTAAAAGAAATAACCCACAAGTAATATCAACACACTATATAATAAGTTTATATTATATTTAGCTATCAAACTTAACTAATTAAGAAAATGAAATACAAAATCAAACTTATAATTCAAGGTTTATTGTACCTATAATATCATAAAAAATAGGTTTAATTATACCTTTTCAATCTTTCAAGTGCCATAAGTTTTGTAATTTTAATATTCAAGTTTATTAGATTCCCTAAATATTGTAAATAAGTAATTTTGATCTTTTAAGTTATAATTATATCATTTGGATGTATTAAGTATTGTGATTGTATACTTAAAAACTTTCGAACTATAAAATTAAATAAAATGAAATATTGGAAGGTGCCCAATTATAAAATTAAAATATGGAGGATTAAAACTATAGGTTTGTGATTAATAAATAATTGAACTGATTTAGTTAAAATATAAAATACTAAAATTACTAAATTAATATATGAGAGGGAAAAAGTTATGAAAGAAAGAAATATAGAAGATAAAATTTACCCTTAAAAATGCCACTTGCTACTGCCTACCAGTGTTGTTGATAAAGGCTATTACTAACAAAAGTACAATAATAAGAAAAAGTTGTTGTTCTTTTAAATGGTTAGGGTCCCAATTCACAAAACAACACAACACTATGCTTTCCCACTTGGTTAGAACTTACAAAATGGCCAATGGTTTTGCCAAGTGCCTAACAGCTGTATTATTATAATTGGAAATGTTTCTCTTTTTCCAAAGCTAGTGGAACAAATATCTCTATTTAAATTATTTTTTTAAATAAAATTTATAAAAAAAAAATAAATTTTGAACTTAATTCAACCATATACAATCAAGTAAAAAAAAAAAAAGACAAGTGAAATTTTTATTAAGGATTCTACCCTTGACTAGAGTTTTTCTAATCATACACAACTTTTAATTTCTAACAGCATTTGCTTTGTCTTGTCACAAATATCCTCTAATAAACTAATATTATTTATTATGTGTTAGTGTGGTATGCTTTTGACCATCTTTTGTCTCTTTCTAATAAAACTAAATTTCATCACCACACTTTGTTTTTACACACTTTTGCAGACTTCTTGTTAATATTTCCAAAGCTAGATCCATTATCCAAGTACATATACAACATTAACTCAAATTATTATCTATTATTTTCTATTTTCAGTTATGAAGATGGTAAACATTCAATTACGTATGAGTAAATAAAGTTTAAAAATTAAAATTTAAAAAATAAAAAAGATATTACAAAAATAAAATAAAAATAAAAAATAACAAAAACATAAATCTTTAAAATTTTTTATTATAAATTTTTAAAGTTTCAATTTTTTAGATTTTCATCATTTATTTGTATTCTTGTTTTTTTAAAGGGAGAGAGAGAAAAAACATAAACATTTTTTTCATTGGCACATCATTTTTATTATTTACCACTTTTGTTTTCTATATATACACCCATCAGTTTCTTAAATAAATTCATGCACATCGTCATCAATTTTGCTGTATAATTTACATTATATTTGTTTACTATATGATTTATAAGAGTATTTTGCACTATCTTATAAATTAAAGAGTGTGAATGAAAAAAATTTATAAAAAAATATAAAAATTTTAAAATTAAAAAAAAATATCAACACTAATAAACATCTTTTGACCTAAAGAACTATACGATTCCATTTTTCATTATGAATGAAAGTAGGAGCAAGTTCACTTTTTCAAAAATCTTTGAACTTAAAAATTACATAATTTCTAATTTTCTATTATGAATGTAAATACGTAAGAGTAACTTCAATCATTGTTAGTCTCAAATAAAAATTTCAAAAAAAAAAATCTTTGTTTTATACATTTTTTTTTTCTTTTTTTGGCAAACTAAATATTTTTAAAAAGCACATTTGTTATGCACAGTTAATTAAAGATATCATCTTAGGATGAGCATTGTAGGGTACTAACATCTTCCCTACATTTAACCGACTCCCGAATCTTAAATCTGGTTTTATAGACCTTACTTTTTTTTTCCATAATTTTTTATAATAAATTATGGTGACAATTTCTTTGTTTTTCAAAGTCTTTCTCGTTGTCAAGAATTTCAGCTGCAACAAATATTTATGAAATATTATTTAAAAAGGTTAGAAATTCATAATTGTATAATAGCAATTGAAAAAAATGAGTCTAAAATAGTAGCGTACTAATCTCTCCATTCTCTCCAAATAACGTGATCCACATCTAACAACCGTTGAGTAATAATAAATAAAATAAATTTTTAAAACTAAAAAACTGGTTTGTTAACTGTTGAAATTAAAAATGACTTAATAAAATAAAATATTAATAACAATAAAATAAGAACAAATTGGTATAAAAAAAACAGTTATAATAAAGAACTTCTTTATTGCACAAATTACTAAATATTTTAAGATCAATGTATCAAACAAACTTGTTTCAAAATCTAAAAATTAGAACTTGAACCACTAACACTTTAACAAATTTGATTTGAATTACATATTTTTTTAATTTTAAAGAGAGAATGAAATTATTTAATTCAATGGATAAAACTAAACAACTATTAAAAAAAACATAATTTCAAATATCAACAAAAGTTACTGCACGCAAATAATATATTTATTAAATATTAAAGATAAAAAAAAATAGAACTACCACTTTCAACAAAAGAGTGACCACAAATTAAAGAAAAAGAAAAATATCCTATTTGAAAATGGAATAGGATCAATAGATATAGGAATTGTGAGGATTGGAACGTTGCTTCGTTCGGATGGTGGTGCAAGAGTAACTGCCGGCGAGTGTGTTAAATTTTGCCATATGAAAATTATCATATAATGCTTTTAACTTTTGAGTGTTCTGGATTTGTTCATGAGTTTTGCTTTCATTGACCAAAGTTTCAAACTTCATTTTCTAAAAGAATTAACTCTAACATTAGAGAGAAAAGAAAAAAAATAGAGAAATAAAATGCATATTAAGTCAAAAATTTTAAGTATAATACTCAGGAAAAAATAGCATAATTGTAAATAAGACTTCAAAGTAGAAGGAAAAGAATAGGGAAACAAAATGCATATTAAGTCGAAAAATTTAAGTATAATACTCAGGAGGCAAGACTTCGAAGTGAGATATGAAAAAAATGATTCAATATTTTATATTTATTAATAATTCTCAATTTAATAGAACAAATAAATAAAAGAAAATGAAAGAATATCAATTTGATAAAGAAAAATAAAAAGGGAACCTGTCAAGAAGAAGAGAGTGTTAACATCGCCCCAAACAATGACTTCAAAGGTCTGGTTGTAAAAGGCGGGACAAACAATATGTTACCATTGCAAATCCAAGTTACGAAGACTCAATCTTCCATAATAGTCGTTTCTCCACAATGCAACGAACCTCTTCCCTGCCTCATGCGAGAAAGATCGCATCAGAAATCATAAACTCAAAATTCTATTGACAAATTTGGAGAAGCTTCGATGTCACATTTGTGATGAGAAGAATAGGTGATCCGTGAAGAAGGATGTAATTGGAATGAAAAATAATAAGTTGTTTTGTTTCTCGTTCACATCTCCATCCAGATTGTCCACGCGAGGCATTCGAAAATGGTTGTCTACTAAATGTTGTTGACGGAGGTCACATACCATTCATTCATATTTTTTTTTTGTAAATAAAGAATAAGAAACCAATTGATAAGAAATAATAACAACTATGATTTTTAAGAGAGATTGAGATATGATTTTTAAGAGAGATTGAGATATGAAGAAAAAAAATTCTCCTCATACAAAACCTGCTCCACATTTATTTAAAATTGGTAACTGTTTTTTATAAAATGATAAAATATTAGTTTTAAAAAGAAAAAAGAAAAAAAATTCTAATTAATTATAAGAATAATTAGTTATTTATTAAATACTTAAAAATAATAAAATAATTAAAATGTCCAAAATAAATTAATAAAATAAATATTAATATAAAATAAAATTGATAAACATCAAAAGAGTAGGATAATCTCTTTATATTTACTAGTGGAAACATAGGCATTGACGTGTCTATGTATCCACATTTTTTATTTCTCTTTTTTTATTCTTTAAAAATTAATTTCTCCCATATTTTTTATTTTTTTTTCTTTGATCTTTTTTTTATTCTTCAAAAATAATTTCAAAACGTTAAAATAAGAAGTTAAACAAGACTACGTGAGGTTAATGAAGAAGTGAGGAATGGTAGTTAAAAAAAATGTTGAAAAAGAAATAATAAAATTTTAAAACCACTTATACCAAATATTTTAAAATTAAAAAATTATTTTATTAATTTCTAAAATTATAAAATATCCAAATAACCTAAATAAATTAATAAAACAAAATATTAAACAAGAATAAAGTAAAAAAATAATTTAAAGCAATAGGAAATATTATATATATATACACATAGATAGATAGATAGATAAGTATTCATCCTATAATTAACTCTACATGACCGGGTTCATATGCCTGGTATGCTTTTGACCATTTTTTGTCTCTTTCTAATAAAACTAAATTTCATCACCTCACTTTGTTTTTACACACTTCTTGTTAATATTTCCAAAGCTAGATCCTTATCCAAGTACATATACAACACTAATTCAAATTATTTTCTATTTTTAGTTATGAAGATGGTAAACATGAAGATGTGTAAATAAAGTTTAAAAATTAAAATTAAAAAAGAAAAATTTTAAAAATAAAAAAGATATTACAAAAATAAAATAAAAATAAAAAATAAGAAAAACATAAATCTTTAAAATTGTTTATTTTTTATTATAAATTTTTAAAGTTTCAATTTTTTACATTTTCATGATTTATTTGTATTCTTGTTTTTTAAGGGGAGAGAGAGAAAATATAAACATTTTTTTTCATTGGGCACATCATTTTTATTATTTACCACTCTTAAATAAATTCATGCATATATTCATCAATACTGGTGTATAATTTACATTATATTTGTTTACTATATGTTTTATAAGAATATTAAGTATAGTCGTTCAGATTATCTTATACTTTATATCACGTGAATAAAAAAAATTCTAAAAAATGTAAAATATAAAATATAAAAAATTAAAAATAGAAATAAAAACAAAAGTATCAACATAAACCAACAATTTTGATGTGAATCTTTATCTGAGTTCGCTTTTTTAAAAATCTTTGACTTTAAAAATTACGTAATTTTCTATGAATGAAAATAAGTAAGAGTAAGAGTAAGTTCAATTATTATCAGATTTAAATAAAAAATTCAAAAGAAATTTCTTTGTTCTATACATGTTTTTTTTATTTTAGGCAAATTAAATATTTTAAAAAAACACATTTGTTATGTACACTTAATTAAAGATATCATCTTAGGATGAGTGTGCTAACATCTTCCCTACATTTAATTGACTCCCAAATTCTAAATTTGGTTTTATAGACCTTACTTTTCTATTTTTTTCGTAATTTCTCATAATAAATTACGGTGACAATTCCTTTATTTTTCAAAGTATTTATTTGTCGTCCCATCAAGAATTTCAGTTGCAACAAATATTCATGAAATATTATTTATAAAAGATTAGAAATTTAGAACTATATAATAATAATCGAAAAAAATGAGTATAAAATAGTAGCGTATACGTGGTCCACATCTAACAACCGCTGAATGACAATAAATAAAATAAATTTTTAAAACTAAAAAACTGCTTGGTTAACTACTGAAATTACAAAATGATAAAATAATCAAAATAAATTAATAAAATAATAATAAAGATAAAATAGAAATAAATTTGTGTACACTAAAAAAACAATTATAATGAAAAATCTTCTTTATACATTGTTATAGAAGATAAATAAATATCTTGTTTATTACACAAATTACTAAATATTTTAAGATCAATGTACCAAACAAACTTGTTTCAAAATCTAAAAATTATAACTTAAACCACAACATTTTAACAAATTTGATTTGAATTACATAATTTTTTTAATTTTAAAGACAGAACAAATAATGAAATTATTTAATTCAATGGATAAAACTAAACAACTATTAAAAAAACATAATTTCGAATATCAACAAAAGTTACTATATGAAAATAATATATTTATTAAATATTAAAGATAAAAAAATATAACAACCACTTTCAACATAAGAGTGACCACAAATTAAAGAAAAAGAAAAATATCATATTTGAAGATGGAATAGGATCAAGAGAGATAGGAGTTGTGAAGATTGGGGCATTGCCTTCTTCGGATTCGAATGGTGGTGCAAGAGAAACTCTCGACGAGTATGTTAAATTTCGCCACATGAAAAATTCTACAATTTTTTATTTCATCTAAACTCAAAAGAACAAATAGTATTAAATTATCGATAGATTAATCAAAATTATCATATAATGCTTTAACTTTAAGTGTTCTGGACTTGTCCATGAGTTTTGCTTTCATCGACCACACAGTCTCAAACTTCATTTTCTAAAATAATTAACTTTAACATTAGAGAAAATAGGAAAAGAATAGAGAAAAGAAATGCATATTAAGTTGAAAAATCTAAATATAATACCCAGGAGAAAATAATGTTAGTAACAAATAAGACTTTTGAAGTAAAAGGAAAAGAATAGGGAAACGAAATGCATATTAAGTCAAAAAATTTAAGTATAATACTCAAGAGAAAATAACTTAGTTGCAAATAAGACTTTGAAGTTGGATATGAAATCCCGAAAATACTAACATTTCCAAAGTTATAATATTACTACAATAATAAAGAAAAAAATATTCAATATTTTATATTTATTAATAATTCTCAATTTAATGGAATGAATGAATAAAAAAAAATTTGAAAGAATGTCAATTAGATAAAGAGGAATAAAAAGGGAATCGGTCAATAAGAGTGTGGGCATCACCCCCAAGCCATGACTTTAAAGGTCTGGTTGCGAAAGACGAGACAAACAACATGTTACCATTGCAAATCCAAGTTACTAAGACCTAATCTTTCGTAATAGTTGTTTATCCACAATGCAACGAACCTCTCCTTTGCCTCGTGCGAGAAAGATCGCATCATAAATCATAAAATTAAAATTCTATTGACAAATTTGGAGAAGCTTCGATACCACATTTGATGAGAAGAATAGGGAATTCGTGAAGAATGATATAATTGAAGTGAAGAAGAATAAGTTGTTTTGTTCCTTGTTCACATCTCCATCCATATCGCCCATGCGAAACATTCGAAAATGGCCGCCAAATGCTGTTGACGGAGATCACATGACATTGCTACCATTCATTCATACTTTTTTTTTCAAAGAAAGAATAAGAAACCAAATGATAAAACAGAATAACAACTATGATTTTTAAGAGAGATGAAAATATGAAAAAAAAACTGCTCCTCATACAAAACCTGCTCCACATTTATTTAAAATTGGTAATTATTTTTTACAAAATGATAGAATACTAGTTTTAAAAATTAAAAAAAAAAACAGTTTCTAATTAATTAAAAGAATAATTAATTATTTATTAAATACTTACAAAAATAATAAAATGACTAAAATATTCAAGATAAATTAATAAAATAAATATCAATATAAATTAAAAATTGATAAACAGACCAAAATAGTAAGAGAATCTCTTTAATTATAGATAACTATTGTTCCTATAATTAACTCTTATAATATCCGATTCTACAAAACACATGACCTGGTTCATATATGAGTCAGATCCTTAAATAAAAGAACTAATAATTTTAACTAAAGATTAATTTTCCACTACTTTTTATTTCAAATTTATTATCAACTATTTAATAAATCAAAATCAATTTTAAGTTTAAAGCTACCAAATGGGTTTGCATTTATTTGAAAATAACCTAACAATCTTGCTGTGATGTGACCGAAATGAACCAACAAACAAGGAATCATTGGTGAAGGTCAAAATCAAAATTGATGGCCTATATATATATAAGAAATTATGATATTTATATGTAAATTTTAGTGTACAGATTGTTTTTCTTTGAAGTTATATAAAATATATTAAGCATTATTTTTCTTGTACATTAAATAAAACAAAATAAAATAAAAATAATAATTAACAATTAAATATTATTTAATCTTTGAAATGTTTCGTCTTATAAAGAATAATTCTGTATCTAGAATTGATTGAAACCAAAGGTGTGCTTCTAGGGTTCGCTTTCGCAGTTGAGATTTGAGAATTGAGATTCGAGAAAATGGCCGGTGTACCAGCGAGGCTCCGTATACAACCCGTGGACGTCAAAGCCGCCGCCATGTGGGGCGTTGCTGCCGCCACCGGCGGTCTCTACCTCGTTCAGGTTAACATTCTTGTTCTCCTTCCGTTAGTTCGATTTTCATTTGTTTTTTAATTTCTGGCTTCCGAATTTGCCTTGATGTCAAGGATTTGCGCACTATGCCTTGTTTGGCTCCTCACATTTGGCGACTTTCCATACTGATCTGAAATTTATTTATTGAATTTCTGTGTTTTGTATATTTTGATGTAAACTCGTATTTGGATTGCCTTGTGTGAAATCGTTTTGTAGACTTAATGGTTTTTGCTGGATTTTGTTTATTTTACGTTTTGGAGCTTTTTTCTTTTCTTTTTTAACTATCTCCGATGTTGCTGTCTGAAGGGGTGATTCAACAATCACATGTTTGAGTTTGGTTATGGGTTTTTATTTGCAGTCTCATGGTAAATTGTGTCAACATTTGGAACTCTGATTGTGTAGCGGTATTGTGCATTCTTAACTTTGAGGTATTTTGTTTTACTTTGTTAAATCTCAGGCTGTGAAAAATTCAGGGGTGAGATTTTCAAGTCAATTTCAGTTTATTATCCCCACTAAACGATGTTTTTCTAAAATGAAATTAAGGAGTGAGATTCATGTACTCAAACATTGTATATGAATGAAGGATGAATGGAATGAAGAAAAAACAGACCAGATTTTTTCCCTCTTTCCTTTGACTTTGTGTGCCTCCCTTCCCTCCTACCCTATGTGGTTGGAATGCAAAGAAAGTGGAACAAATTAGGTTGGCATATGTTTTTATCAGAAGTTCATTGATGCAGTGGGGGATATTTTAAACTCTATTTTAGCTCTGGCACTTCTATCTATTGCTGAAATTTTAAATGGCATACAAGTATTACATCATAGTTTTATTAAATGTCGTCCATGCTTGTTTACCATCCAAATCAATTTTACAGTGTGAAAATTAATTTTTGTGGTTAAAATTAGTTTGGACAAATGCATCAATAACATTTAATTAACGGTTTAAAATTGAAACTATCAGAACCAGTTCTACCAAACTTTAAAACGATTGAATAGTTGGTTTATTCAAGATTCATTCATGTTTCAATGATATTTAATGATTGCCTAATTCGGTGGTGTTTCATACTTTTTAACTTGCTATTTTGCTTTATGATTGACCAAATGTGTTTGGTAGTTTTTTGTTTGTGATAATGTTAAAAATCTTCTCTGTTGCAACTTAAAATTGTACGCTCAAGTTCCAACAAAAGTGGGTTCATATATTCTGCTTTTGATGAGTATCTTCTGAGTGTTTGTTTGCTGAATTTGATGTTCTCTCCTTGTCACAGTAGAAAAAATAAAATGAAATGCTGTCTCATCACATATTCCCGCGCTTAATATTAGAGGGTGAAGAGTGACTACATGAAAAACAATGGTGCTTGGGGCAATGAAATGACCCTAACTTTTTGAAGATATAGATTCTTGATTGTAATGACGTGTGTCAAATGCCTTTGATAGAATTAGGGATTGATTTCTAGATTTTTACTGCTAAAAACAATGGAGGCTACACATCACTCAAATTGAAAAATGCATCTAGATTGTCCTGCTGATGCTCAGAACCTCTAGTTCAAACCTTTTCTCTTCAAACCATGGCCACCTGCACTACCTATCCTTCCCCCTACTCTCGTTTCTCTGCAATTTCAAACCTTCCTCTTCTATTCACTGCTCAGCCTTTGATATTGCTCTCAAGACTTAATGACATGAATATTCCCCTTATTTTCTATTTTGTCTTCCTCAACCTATGATTCTTCTACATATCGTCCCTTTCTTGTAGTATACCTCAGTATATGACCTTTCCTTTTCTTTTCTTCTTATCTTCGAATAACCTAACATGATGAACAGGACATACATAGTTAAATGTGTAGAAAGCACTGTGATAGTGCTCCAAATGAATATACTTCGAGTGGGATATGTCCAGTTTTCAATAGAACAGTTTCACTGCCTGTTTCAGTGCTCTTGGCCAACTCTCTTTAGGATGTTGTAAGGAAGTTTGCTTAAATATCTTTCCTGACTGTATTAATACAATGCCTATTCACGGGTTTCTCTATTTTGGTATTTTGTTTGTGTTATTTTGCTTCTATATGTGTATTCATATCTGGATTCTGGTTGGTTTTGAGTGCGGTCCTAATTCATTCATTGTTTAAATCATTAACAGCCATGGGGATGGTTGAAGAAGACTTTCTTTGAGAAGCCAGAACCTGAGCAAAAGTAAGTTGGCATCTGAGAAGAATGTTTTTAATTTTGTGATCATGGGAAGGATGAGTCAAAGAATAACAGTTGAATAAAGTTTATTTTCTGCTGAGGTCTTCTAGCACCTGTTTTATGTTTATAAATTTGGATATTAAATTTTAATGTTCTGTGCTGGTGGTTTTACCGGATATTTTTTTGTTTTATATCAACTTCCTTCTTGCTCCATCATATCGAATTTTGTGGCGATAGCATTCTCTGCCAAAGATGTATTTGGAATTTCTCAACTTTCTATAAAATAAAACTGAGCACAAGATATGGTCAATGTCATCTCCATATTGTAAGAAGTTTTAATTTGTTTTTCTTTTTTGGCTTTCATTGTTCTACATTATTTTTAAGATATTTTGGTAATTATCATTCCAATGCATGGATTCTATAAAAATTACTTTAATTAATGTTTTATTTGATTGTTAAAAAATGTTTTTAAAATAAAAATAATAATTTTTAATTCTTATATGCCTCATGATTTTATTTAAAAAGAGTCTTGAATTTTATGTCATTAATATATTTTAACTAATAGATTTTATAAGATCTGGAACTTAAATTTATAATTCTTCATATCAGGAATGAAGATGTCCTTAGTGAAGGAGAAGTCCTCAAAGTTGTTACCAAAAGATGGAGTCATCATTTTTGTTCATAAAAGTTAGATGACTGTTTGAAAAAAATATAAATAGAAATTCCAATTTATCTTTTAATTTTCACTTTTCTTAAATAAATAAAGAATAATTGAAATCAATTAGAATATGCTAATAAATTTATATTTTTATATTAAATTAAGATTAATCTTAAGAGTCGTGTTAATTCATACTCATTAATAGGTTGACACCACATAAAATTTACATTTTCAATAACATTAGATACTTCAATTACTAAATAAAAACTTGAACTCGTTGAATAATCTTTTGAAGATATCATCCAACTAAGATGAATAATCTTTTAAAGATATCATCCGACTAAGACTTGAAAAATAAAAATAACAAATAAGACAATCAAATAAAAAAAAAACAGAAACAAAGACATCTTTCTCGCCTATACAAGAATAAAATTATAGGTCATTATTAATAAAAATATAAAATATATTTAATTTTTTTTTAAAAAAGACAAATTCATTATAAACGTAATCAATATTTTACAAATTAAAAAAAAAACATAAATATATTTTATCATTTTTTAATGAAGGTTTGTTTTCTTTTATTCAAATAATAACTATTTAATAGAAATGACAGTGTTTCATTTAGAATAATAAGTATGATGTTTTATTTTAAAATAATCACACATAAGGTGAAATAAAATTAGTGCAAATTGTACTCATGTGACATTTACAAATCTATAAAGTCTATTACAAATTAATAATGGGAATTAAAATATACGCCCTAAATTTAGTTAATTTTTTATAGCAACTAAAAAAACCGTAATTTGTAATGACCAAAAACTTTTTTAATCTTATTTTGAATTATTTTCTATGTTTGGAATTCCTACTATTTTCTCTCACACATACATACATATATATATATATATATATATATATATATATATATAAAATATCAATATGTTGTAACTTTTTCTTTTATAGGATGAAATATTCTCTTAATAAATATTTTTTTTATTTGATGTCCTGTTAAAATAAAAATATGAAATGTATAAATTTTTAAAATCTTAAATTTTTTTAATTAAATATAAACTTTAAACCTTAAATTAAACTAAGGTATGGTAAACATGACACAAAATAAACAAACAGTGAAACAAGACACATAATTGATTATGTGTACTATGTACAATGGTTTATCCAAATGTTTTCCAAGTGTAATTGATTGAGGAAGAAGGCTTATTCATAGGGTAATCGATTATTCAAACATTTTCCAAACATAATCGATTAAGGAAGAAAAATTATTTAGATGGTAATCAATTACTTATTTATTTCTACTACCATAATCGATTAGGGCACAAACAACACTGACCACATAATCGATTATCCTAAAAGAAATACACTTATAATCAATTATGTTCTCAACTTAATCAATTATTTTCTATTTTAAGTTATAAAATCGATTATCCTTGCCTTTGTTTTTTACACAAAATCGATTATGTGTGTTATCAAGAGGAACAAAACACTATCATGCACAACTCATTTTCATGACATAGTTGGAAAATGACACTACTTACGTAACTTTCACCTTATTTCTATGCATATACGCGAGGATGAGTTTTGCACCCTCCACACCTTTCCTGATCTTCAGCGCAAACATGTGGATCCAAAAAATATAATACCACAAAATCGTTATCGACAAGAGTACATCTATTGATACCAACGCATGGTAAGATTTTATTTGTTTTTAAGAATAAAAAACAAGAAAAGTTAAAAAAAGGAGAAAACATATAAAATAAAAAATAGAAGGCTTGAATAGTGAGAAAAAAATATTTGAGGTGTTAATATAGAAGTAATTATAGGAAAATAAATTAACGCAGTAAATATTAATTATTTCATTAGTTTTAATATAATATTTACATTTTTTTCTTATAATAAAAATAAATAACGAAAATAGTACTATTAAAACAACAGATAAAATCTAATAAAAGACATATTTAACTTTCAACTTTTCTATTCATATAAAAATAATCTAAAAAATTTACATTTAATATTTTTTCTTTGAACTGTCAAGAAAGACTAACACATTCTTTTAATATTATATATTATATATTATTTTAGTTTTACTTAACTATTTATAATAAAATTATTTATTTTACAATAAGTATTTATGAATATATATATTATAAATTTAATATTATTTTTTATTTTAAAAATTATGATAAAAATGATTTTTACGTTATTATAAAAAAGTACGAACACCATTGTGAGTAATGTGTGTTTCCACTAAAATATTTATATAAAAAAATCAAATAAAAGTTTCCCATAATCGGTTTAACCCCGTCAAATCCAAGATGATTTTTTATGTTTTTTTCCTAATTTAAGTAACTCTTGTAGGCGTAAGTTCCTGCTTTAAACTCTTTATAGACGCCAAGTATCTTTCAGATTCTAACCACCTCAAAATTTATATTCAATATTCATAATTGTCAATTAAAAATATTTTTCTAAAAATGAAAAAGTGTTAAATAATTATTTTACTTTGAAATTAATTCTATGTAACAACGTGAATTGTGTACAATGTATTTTAACACAACAACGTGATTATTAAACTCTAACACTATCCATCCACATGTTAAAAGAGTTTAATTATTTTAATACACGTGTATATAACCTTTTTTTATAGTCTCAACTAATTAAAAATAATTTTGAATAACTTTATGCACTATTGATTAATTCTAAAACAATAAAGATTCTTTACACAAACCTAATTATATTCCAAGGAAATCAAGAATAATGATAAAAAATATATGTTCTTGTTTTTTCAATAGAAATTAACATTATCTGAATTACCGGATCCAGAATGTTCGATGGCCTAAGACCCAAGACGCAATACCAACCGTTTGATCTGTTCAATCCATGATGATCCCTCCGTTTATATTTGACACTCTCTCATTGTCTCGGATTTCTTCTCTTTCTTTCACTGGCGACACGGCCGCCACGAGACAAGAACAAGAGCAGCGTCAGGCACCGTTCTGGTGAGTGAGTGCTCACCCTCTTCTCTAATGTCTCCTTCCGCAATTTCTCTTATTTTTTTCTAATTGTTTTCTTTTATTGCGGGTTTGATCTGATTGGAGAATCAGGAGGAGAGAGGGGTCGGGTTTAATGGAGAAGGATCTGGTGGAATTGTATGACGCCGCGAAGAAGGCAGCTGATGCGGTCCTCTCCGGAGACGCCGAGCACGAGGAGAGCCGATGCATTGATGCCCTCGAACAGCTCAAGAAATTCCCTGTTAATTACAAGATTCTTGTTAACACTCAGGTCATTTTTGCTCGTTTTTTCCTTTTAGGTTTTCTGTCCTTTTTATGTTTTGCTGGGGTTTCTTGTTCAATTAGAAAGGGCAGGGCTGATTTGGCAATTTGAGGTGCTGTGTTTGTGTGTGTGAAACATGTGCTTGCAATGTTGAGTCATCAGAGGTGGTTGATGTCTTATAACTGTTAGGGTTCCTTTGAAAACCCAATGGAAAACCCAATATATCTCTATACCGTGTAATGTTTTCTTTTTGGTGTGTTATGTGCATTTAAATAAAATTGAATTGCTTTATCATTTGGGTTTTTTCTTACTCTTGGTTCTGCAAATAGCCTGTGGTTGAAAGAAGGAAGAAACACTATATTTCTTTCTTGAGTGTTTGGGGGTGGGACAGGGTGAAGTTTCTGATTAATCATTATATAGAAGGTTAATTGAGATGATTAGTTTAATATTTTGTGCATTAGAGGAATTGGGTCTTACAGTTATAAGGTGTGGACCGTAATGTAGGCATGTTTAAGTGTTAAGATTAAGTTTTTATATTGTCGGGGTTATAAAAGTTTTGATAGTGTTCCTTTAACTAACTTCTTCAATGAAGAGTTTTAGTATCGTCCTGAATCTGGGAATGAAGCTGAGTTATCAAGTGTTGTATGGTTACTGCTGTTCATATAAAATATATGAACTGTGAGTTTCCCGAGGGTGTCCTTGTAGTTGGGATCTATTATTTGGTGGTGCTAGCCGTGGAATCTCTGTTAGGATTCGGATAATTTCCGTTTACCCCAAAACATGACACTGTTATTTTATTAGAAAAAAAAGACAAACAACTTTGGGTGGAATCTGTAGTCCCTGACCTGGTAAAGGTGAGCCTGACATAAACTCAGGCTTTCTCTTAACCGGACGAAGTCTTGCTCTATAACCATTACTAATCAGAGATGATCCAAATTCATTATTGACTTCTTTATGTGCATAGTGCACTAGAGTATGAGGAGGTTTGAAAACATCACTAGTTTTTTAACCGCTGATATATTTAGGGGTTACATTTTTTCTGTGCCAGGCAGAATGAATTGTTTCATAGTTTCACACTTTGGATTTTTTTACCTATTATTATGGGATTCGTAGTGGATTATGGAAAGCAATGTTTATTTGTGTGTGAAATCATTAAAATTGGAAAAGATATGCTCATGATTGGAACTCATTAAAAGTATAATTTATTTTCTTTTATTATTTTACATTTTATCCTTCAATATAGTATCTCTCATTAAGGACAAGAGACAACATTATCGTTGATGCCCTGTGACCTATCATTGGTTAAAACCTCTCCACTCGCAATTAAGGTTGCACACTTGCATACATTTACCTTCTTCAAACTCCATGAGGTGGGAGCCTTGTGTACTGCCTACCCTTTTTATCATATCATATTACATTTCTTAATCTAAAGTTTTGAAAATTGTGCGATTTTCCAACTTTTAACATTTCTGAGCACAAGTTTTTGATTTTCAAATTAAATTAAATCCTACTTATTTTATATCCCAATCAATCTGTAAATCAGATATATTCATTTATCTGTCTTCCTCACTCCCTTATGTCGAAGGATTTTTCGACTCCTCCTTCTTGTACTGTTACTTTTTCTCTTTGACAATTTTCATTATATGTCAATTAACATAATTTTACTACTAGGATGGATTTGCAGATGTGCAGTATTTTGTTTGCATGTAACAATTGGGTCTTGCACAATTTTTTTTTTTTGATCAGCACAATTGGGTCTTGCACGATAAACACTAGTTTAGTGAATTGGTTCTACAAAACTCCCTTTCTATGTGTCTTCTGTTCTCTGTGGGCTTTTTGGGCTAATGCTCTAGAAGATGGACCTTGATTTGAACTTGTTTCTTGTTATAATTTCATTCTGGTGGGTATATGTGCATCCTTGCTTAGTAAATACGTACTTACTTAATAATCAGAGCATAAGCCTGCTATCAATGTTGAAAAGCTCTATTGCAATTTTAAATTTTTAAATTCAAGTTTTTTATCTATCCGAAGTTGACAGTGGAGGATCCATCGGTTCAGAGGTAAAAATGGGGAAAAGAAGTTAGAGCTCCAAAATAAATAAAAAAAATCAGATAGTGCAGAACCTAAGTATTTTTTCTTAATAAAAAGATAATATTCTATAATATTTGTAGTGTATAAAAACGTTGGAATGTTTATGGATATTATTATGTTGCTGGCTTCTTTGTTTGTGAACGTTGTATTCTCATCATGTGATGGGATGGGGATGACATCACCTAATGATTCAGTTTGGTGTCCCTGCCTTAAATTGGGGAGAAGAACATTAGGGATAGGTTTAGCATATATTTTTCATTTATAGTGGATTCCTCCCCCAAAAAAATATGTGAAGACTAAACTGATCTCAAATCTTTATTGATTTCAAACTTAGATTTGCTTTTTTAATGTAATTTTTCAGGTGGGCAAACATCTTAAAGTTCTCACAAAGCACCCAAGGCAGACAATTCGGGCTTTTGCTGTTGACCTAATTGAGATATGGAAAGGAATAATTATCAAGGAAACAAGCAAAAATAAAAACGGGGGTATTGATAGTAAGGTTGAATCAGCTAACGGGGAGAGATCTAAATCTGGGAAAATGCAGAAGAGTCCTTCAGTGAAGATTGAAAAAGGTGAAACTGTCAAGGCTGAACGACATGATAGGAATGGAACATCAAAGTCAAGCGCAGAAAGTATGAAGAAGGTACAAAACGATGTCAAGAATGAGAAAACTGATCGTGCTGCAAGTGTCAAGGTGGAAAAGTCAGCCAAGGAGGTAAAGCCAGTTTCTGGAGCAAAGAAAATATCGTCCAGTTCTGCAAATCCCCCAAAACTGACAACTATGGTCAAATCTAATGATTCAGCGCGAGACAAAATAAGGGAACTTCTCCATGAGGCTTTGGCCAAGGTCTCTGGAGAGGCTGATGAAGATCTTGTAGCGATAGTCAATGATTCTGATCCTATTCGAGTTGCTGTGACAGTGGAGTCTGTATTATTTGAAAAATGGGGTCCTTCCAATGGAGCGCAGAAGGTCAAGTACCGGTCCTTAATGTTTAACCTTAAGGATACTAATAACCCTGATTTTCGGAGAAAAGTTCTGCTTGGTGTTGTTGAGCCTGAGCAACTGATCAACATGAGCTCAGCAGAAATGGCTAGTGAGCAAAGGAAGCAGGAAAATCAGAAAATCACTGAGAAAGCTTTGTTTGAATGTGAGCGTGGAGGTCAACCAAAAGCTACAACCGATCAATTTAAGTGCGGGCGATGTGGTCAGAGAAAGTGCACCTATTACCAAATGCAGACTCGCAGTGCTGATGAACCTATGACAACCTATGTCACCTGTTGTGTCTGCAATAACCGTTGGAAGTTCTGTTAGTGCAATTGTGACTGGTTAGTCACACTAGAGGTGTTACCAATTTAGGGTATGAAGGTGCGAGTGTCATTATGGTTCCGAATAGCAGTCGTGCCAGAATTTTCTATCAGACTGTTACATGTAGAAAATTTTTAGGCAGAAAAATGTACTTTTTTTTTCTTTTTCGGTTTTAACTAAAGTTTTCGCATTACTGTAGTTTGCTGTAACTTTAGAAGTTCATCTCTTAAAATATTACTCCATTGTTTTTCTCGGCTTCTTCTCATTAGTAACTGTAGAACTTAACCTAATGCCATCCAACCTTGATGATTTGAAATTGAAAAGCTAGGTCTTATTCAGAAACAGAAGTGCGTTGTATATTGTAGGGTCTTAGTTTTCCTGGTACAGCCATCCCAGATATTGTCTTAAGCTGCAGTATATTTTTGGAGGTAGATTAATACAGAGGGGAAGAGAGATTGGTACAAGAGAAACCCACATCACTTAAACATCGCATTAGAGAGTTTGATATTATATTTAATTATTTATAAAAAATGAAACAGAAATTGGAGGTGTGGTACTTTTTTGTGGATACGATAATGTCTGAGTATTTGAAGGATAATATGTACAAGTAAAATAGGTACATCCAATGAGTATAATGAAAATATTCCTTTTAGATATTATTATGAAAATGTGTAAAATGGAGTTTATTGAATAGTTAGCTGATTTGAAGTTTTTTTAATAGTTAATAAGTAATGATTTCTTATTTACTAAAAGATAAATTAAATGATTTATTATTAAATATATTAAGAGAGTTTTAGTTACTCGTCTCCTTTCCCCTTTCTATTTATTCAATGTAAACTCTAATAGGCATTTTATTTTTTCGATTAAGAAAAATATATTGCAAAAATTAAAAATAATTCTCTTAAAAATTATGTGTATAATCAATAGATTAATTATTGAGAATGAAATAACCGAGATATTTAATCATAAAATTTTAGTAAATATGTTTTTTACAATCAATAAGAAATATAGATTATATTAATGAAATTTTATGTTAAGATTTCAAAATTTCTAATTGCGGCTCCAGTAACGTAAAAGTGACCAGAGTCACGAAGAGCAGAGAAACTCAAAGAAACAACTTTAAACCAAAATCTAATAACTCTTTGGTCACTATAAGTTATAAGCTATGGTGTTACAGATGGAAGAAATGAATGAAAATGCAGAAGAATCATATTGAGAAGTTTAAACAAAAACAAGAGTAGCAAAGAAACCACAAAAGACAATAAAAGTGCAGTGATATTGTTTATGTGTACACGGTAATGTAACACAAAACGGCCATTAATCAAGATACAATTGGTCATTATTCTCTTGATAGGTTTATTTATTTCAACTACATAAAGTGAAATAAAAGTCACAGGGTTTTATCGTTGAGTTCCTTAAGAGCTTGGAAGATTCTAGAGCATGCATCAAATATGTCAGCCCTACGGTTATAATCCATAGGGTCTTTTCCTTCATCTTCACCCATAATAGCTTCCTTCTCCAAACACTCCAACATGTCCACCACCCCTTTCCCTTCTCTGCATTTGTGCCTATACCTTCCAATTCCACTCTCTCCACCTTCCTCTGTCCTCATCTCAGCTTCCAACTCTTGCTCCAACTCTCTCACCAAACTCCAACTTCCACATCCCACCACAAAGCTCCCACTACCCTTTATTTCCTGTACTGAATATGAAATATGGTTTGGCCAAAACCTCTCCTTCAAAGAGAAAGGATTTTGACATGAAACGACGTGGCTGTTGTTGATGTTTCTCAAAGTAAGAGAGGGGTGGTAGACGTTGTGTGCAACGGCAAGGCAACAAGAAACCTTCATTTTTTTGGCTATGACTTTTGGAGAGAGCTTCGTTTTCTGTTTCTATCCAAGGTTGTGTCTGGAAAATCGTGAAGAACACAAAAACCGAATACACTAACGTGGACGTTACAGATTTACTAGTCCACTGAAATTATGTATATTTGTGGAAGGTCGATGATGATTTATAGAAAATGTGTAATTATATATATATATATATATATATATATATATATATATATATATATATATATATATATATATATATATATATATATATATATATATATATATATATATATATATATATGAAGATCTTACAAAATATGATATGATGGGTTTAATAAATTTTTATTATGATAAGTTTTAAATAAGTTTGATATCATTCTATAGATGAATCTAATAAATTAATGAACTTTTTAATTTAATTTTATAAATTTATAATAAAAAATTTATATCCAATTATATTTTATATATATATATTTTATATACAATCTCCAATATATTAAAAAACAATAAACATAAAAAACTACGGAAGTGTTTTATATTTATTGGCACCATAAAATATCTTTAACAATGCCAATAATAAAACCCTCCATAACTCCTTATAATAATATAATAACATTTTAAATTAAATATAATTAACATATTCATTTATTAGGATGTTAAATGAATAATTTTTTTAATATAGACAGTGTCAATGTATAACCACCTTTGTTACTTTTGAGATATTTATTTAACAAGGCGAGAAAGATAATTCGTACTTGACTAAATTGAATTACACACAACAAATTAAATTGTTTTAAAAAGAAAACTAAACTGAATTATTATTTTAATTTTAAAAATGTTAAATTACCAAGAACCGCTTACACTAAAATAAACCATAATTTCTTATATTAAAAATTGTACTTAAAATAAAACATTTATTATTAATAGTTTAAATAATTCAAATAGTTTAAAATATTTAGAAACTATAATATATATGATTTAAATAAATATATTAAGATGGTTCTACAACAACTTGACGAAGAAGATGCATGTTGGAAAATTTCAACGTGTTTTGTGTCTTCATCTGCTAAAATCGTCTAAACGTGTTTTTGTAACCACGACTTTAATGAAAGATGATAGAGTTTGCACCTTGCAAGCCACAACCTTTGAAATTGTGACAACAATTTGAAAAATCCATCCATCAGCGGGTTTTTTCCTTTTTACTTTTGTTGTTAACAAATTTATCTATAACTTTTTTTTTCTTGGTATTTAGATTTTTTTCTGCAGTAACACTAATTATGAGTAATTTAACAATGGCATGTTATTAGGAATAGTTATACTATATTATAAAATCAAATTTTATGCTTCAAGACGTTATATTTGAGATGGACATATAATTTAGACTTATAGTGAAATTAAGTTGAACATTTCATTTTCTTACACTTTTTAAGCACACACTCCAACCAGAACATCCATGAAATTTTAGTGATGAAGGGACAATTGATAATGCAATAATAACTTTTTCTCTCTCAACTATTAAGACTATTGACAAGTTTGATGATTGGAAATTCGAGTAGAAAGTGTTTGTGAGCAAAACAATTGTTGTAGGAGGAAATGCATTGCTCAGTATTTAGTTCATATATTTTAAATTTTCTATTTCTAATCATAATCATGAATTTATTTAGTTATACTTGATATCCAATAATAAGTGTAATTACTTAGATCATAGGAACTGCTAATTAACATACACCTAATTATTATGGATATGTTAACAAATTAATCTTATTAGTTGTTCATTGGTTATATAGTTGAATTTTTTTTTGGTTACTTTACTTTATTACTACTGAAAGTTTCAAATTTTGTAAATAAATATTCACTAATACTAAGTTATTTCTTATATTTTTTATTAAAAATCTTTTATTCATTTAAGTGTTAAAAAGTTTTCTCAATCTTTCTATGACCTTCTAGAACAAATTAGTATTCAATGGAAAGAATTCTAAAATAGAAAACTTCAACCTTTTACCTTTCCAAAATTCGACTCTCTTGTTTGTTAAAATTACAAATACTTTTCAGTTGAATTCTTTGCCATCAAGCTTACTAATTAAAAATGTTTTAAAAAAATTAGTTCAAGCAAAAAGGATCAAGCTTATTAAGTAAAAAATGTTTTAAAAAAATTAGCTCAAGCAAAAAGAGTGAAGTAGAAAGAATGAATTTCAATAAATTATCCTTCAAATAATCATATTGTGAGAATTGTTGATGTTTTGGGACTTTTATTTAAGTAAAATTGAAATATCATTTAGTAGTTATGGCCTATTTTGTTGAGACAAGTAATGTGAGGTCAAGTAGAACCAATGATTAATGGTTATAATTTACTAAGATTCGTTGATGACATGTATGATACATTGTATTTAGTGTGATGAGTTATGCTAGAATATATTAAATGAGATATCAAGTTTACTGGTAATCTTGATCACAAAGACGAAGGTGTAAGGTGGTGAAGAGTTGATGGATGATAGTAAAGGCATGTCTTGAAGCTAAAATGAATAGACCATACTAAGATATGGTAAAAAATAGTTCTACCGATATGATAGTTGGGTTGATCAATGATATTAGTAAAATAGTTTACTACAAAGTGACTCATAAATGTTAGTCTCTAAGTTTGGATATAGTTGTGTCTTATACATTTTTATTTTATTTTATATTATTTATTATATATGATTTGATGAATTTGCATTAAAATGATGTGATTAGATATATTTACATAATTATGTAAACTATAAGTTATTACTTTTTAAATTGTTAGTTTAATCTATAGAGTGGTTTGATTTGTTAATATATATATATATATATATATATATATATATATATATATATATTTATTTGTGTGTTGTCATTTCTACTAATGTAATATAATCTAAAAAGATACAAAATTATAAATTTTAATATATTTGTAGAAGAAAAGTGAGAACTAAATAGTTATGATTAAGTTAAAGTATTATATAATTATAGTTAAGAATAGATTTTATAATTATGTATTTTTATCATATAATAAAATTATTTTAATTTAGTAAAGGGTAAAATAATTTTATTAAATAAATACTAAAGGCTATATAAAGGTCTAATAAACTAATAGTGGAGATTGATTCTTGTAGTAGCTTTTTCAAGTACACATATTTATACCTTTGGAATATTTGTCTTCTTAACCAACTTTTTCACTTTCATGATTTAGAATAACTTATCCAAACGTCCTCTCCTTATAAACATTAAAAAGTGTTTTTATTATCCAATTGTAATAATTAATAAAAAATATAAATTATTTTTATAATGACGTTTAACACACTACTACAATTTTATTTTTTATGTCTTAATAACTATAATAATAGTTATATCTATTTTTTAATATATTAATTCTTTTTCTATTATCATAGAAAAAATGAATGTGTAATAATAATAAAATTTCTACAATTTTAGTTTTATTTATATTTATTATCAATTATTATTTTTACATTAATAAAGAAAGTTGTTAAGTGATTATTTTCAAGTGTATACAGGAGATATAAAAACTGGACATCAAAACAATTCATATTTTTATGAATAATTAATTAAAAAAAACAATTTAATATATATAATTTTGTAGAAATAGTATTAAAAAATTATATAACTATTATTTTTAAAAGAGAAGTTATTTAGTTATTTTGAAATAAAGCAAAGTTATTTAATTATTTATTTATAAAATAAATAATTTTATTTATTTATTAGTGGATAAAATTTTTCAATTTAAAAAATATAAATAGTTTTTATAATTTTTTAGTTAATTTTTTTATTTTATAATTTTATTTAATATAGATAGTTTCAGTTCAATTTTTTTTTCTGTAAAACGATAAGAATTTGTTTAGACAATAATCTCTTTTGTTAATGTTATAAAATCATTATTATTTATATCTAGCAGAAATCTATTTGAATTTTTTATTTTTATTATTATTATATTCATATTTTTTAAAAAAAAAAAATCAAATAATAAAAAGGGATAACAATCAAATCAAATGAAACAAAAAGATAAAAATTATATATTATTTTTTAAAAGATGAAGATATGAATAAAAACTGATTCACTTAAGAACTGGTTCAATTCTAATAAACTGAAAAAATAAAATGTATATTTTTAAGAAAGATAAAAATATGAAAAAAAACTGATTTTCGTAAAAATTGTTTCACTTAATAGAGAATTTTTTATATATAGGTATAAATATTAATAAAGAGATTCTTCTAGTATACATAGTTTTTTTATCATTTTATTTAACTGTTTTTCTAAACTAAACTAAAATAATCACCTGTAATATGAAAACTACCTACAAATTGAGAAAAAATGTCAAAATACTTATAAATATTATTTAAATGTCAAAATAATTTTAAATATTATTTATATTTATTTTTAATTGGATAATTTTATCTTTTAATAAATGAAAAATAATTTATTTATTTATTTAATAAAATAAATAATTGAATAATTTTTTCTAAAAAAAGAATGATTACATAATTTTTTAATACTATTTTTATAAATTATATACTTATTCTAAATTATATTATTTTTATTTAATTATTTATAAAAATAAGAAAACTATAAAAATAATAAAATTATATAGTTTTTAGATTAATAAAAATATAAATACAGATGCGTCACCACATATGTTTTTGGTTAGTATTGATAAAAGAGTTGATAGAGGTTGTTTCTAAAAATTGTCAAAATAAAATATTGTATCATTTTCCTCCTAATTTTAGGCAAGGAAAATATATAAGTAAAGATCTATAAAACGAATAAAGAAAGAGTAGAAAAGAAATAACTTTGATTCCGATTGGCAGAGAGAAAACCTAGCTTAGCTAATAGCATTCACGTGCTCATTCTCATACCTTGCCACCTCTGTTCACTATTTCCGTCACCGCCGCCGTCGCCGCCACGTTGTACATTCACCATCAGTCTTTGCCCTCTGGCTCTTGCCAGGTTCATCAAGGTTCTACTCAAATTCTTTTATTATATCTGTTCTTACACATTTGAAGAAGGCAACAAAATTAGTGTGAGCGCAATAGAGAATTCTATCTATAGAGATCTTTATTCAACGATGCGCTTTTGAAAAATGTCTTGTTGTATGTTAGGATTGCAATTGGGTGATGTCTATAGTACTTTTCCTCCCTGGCAACAAATTCCTCCTTGTATGCTTTAGAATTTGAGAATGTATGCTGGGAATTCACAGCCTTGGTCTTTCAAATATGGCGTTTTGTTGTATCTTTTAATCAGAATTAACAAGCCTGCTGAGCAAGAATTAGTATCCTCTATAACTCTTAATTATAAGCTTCCTTCTCTAGAAAATGCTGTCTAGTATTTCCTTATGGAACCAGTTTATTAGTTTCTAGAATATTTATTTATTTATTGCCTTTGACATTTTATTGGCTCATGTTATGCTCCGAATAACAAGTTTCGAACTCTTCATTGACAGAACCAATTAATATAACTGGGTTTTGAACTATTTATTTAAACTTTCTTTTGAATTGGTTATGTAGGAAATGAACTAATAATACTATATTGCTTTTCGGACAATGAAACTAGTTTGTTTTGCAAAACATGAAAGGTGCAGTTTTATGAACTGTATTTTCTGCTTGGTTTTAGTGCTGAAGCAAACCATGTCTGGGCCTACTTTCAAATTATCTTGTTCTAATCTCACACAGTATGAGGGTGGACTGAGTTTTCGTGGCATCTACTGTTACACTGCTGGTTCTGTCAAAGTTGGTTAACTTTGATTCCAGTTGGCAAGCTTTGTTCAAAGCTGCTGGGATGGTTAATGTGTGAAGGCTTTGGTGTAGAATGATTATGAATTTTATCGTATTTCTGGGGTTTAGGTTTTTTAGTTTTTTCCCTTTTGATGGTTGAAATACTGTTCTGCATTGCTGCCTTTTGAAACATAACGTTATTGGTGTTTCTGAACAAGTATGACAGAATGGAATATATAATATTGAATTACGTAATGTTGTCTTTTGGGTTAGTCTGTTAAACCGCCATTTGTGATATGCAGAGTTCAGTGAGAAACCTTGGCAAGTAGAAAAATCAGGGTTTTAGGCGGCCATGAGAGGAGGAAGGAAGAATTTGAAGAGGGCAACTGAGGAAAAACATGTTACCCTTCAAGAAGGGCAAAGCATCATGCAGGTGGTGTCTTTACGAGGCTCTAATATCATTGAGGTACTGCTTTACTAGTCCTAAATCTTCCAAAAAAACTTTCTTATTTAAGCTGAGGAAAATGAGAAAATAACTGTGGTGAAACTTGCAAACTTTGATGGAGAAATAAGTCAAGGAATATTGTTTGAATGTTTGCATCTGTGACAATAAGGGGTAAATACATATTAACAAGGAAAATAAGTTGCAGTTCTACCCTGGTAGTAAACAAAACAATTGGTACTTCTATAGAAGCAAATAGTTTCTAATGGTGTCGCAGGGATTGCCTGGATACTTTATCATTTCTCTAAGAAAGAAAATAGAACAAAATAGTACATCGAGAGAAAAATATACAGATTGTTTTTAAAAGCATGGAAAAAGGGGAAAGAAAACAATATGTACTCTTAAAAATCAGTCTATTCATGTAAACAACCCTTTATAATATGTGTGTACTACTTATGTGTATATAGATTCTTGTTTATATTTCGATTTTGACGTGTGAAGGTCATGGATGCATGTGGCAACAAATCACTGGCTCTATTCCCTGCTAAATTTCAGAAAAGCGTGTGGATTAAACGAGGTATGTCCTATTTAAAAAGCAATTCAGTACTACTCCATGTTACTTTGTATTCCTAGTTTTTAAAAACAAAATGAATTGCTTTGTTGATAATAGTATTACTTTTTTTGTCCATGATATGAAGTGGTTGTGTTATGATTGCTGATTTTCTATCCGGACATCAGTGAAAGTTTATTCATGGACCACGTCATGGAATGGATAGTTAAAGTTTGTCCCCTTTTCAACTGTACTTAACAAGCTGTTTTTAGTTAAACCTTTACTGCTTCATTGTTCAAGAATTCTGGAAATTCTTAGCTACCGATGAATTTGTCATATGGGGCGTAGAACTATTTATTATCAAGCCATGCCAACTTCACCAACCTGTTTTGTTAAACAATCCATTGTTATCAAACTTGAACATATTTGTAGTGTGTACTGCTAGAAACGTTGTTTTTGAGTTATTTGCATGTTCTGTTTGGTGTTGGCTAATGCACCATGTGTTCTTTTAGATTTTACGTTACTCCAACCCGTCGGCCAAAGAGTTTAACATTTAACCCTTCTTTCTCTTGTTGCAGGGAGCTTTGTTGTTGTTGATGAAACTGGAAAGGAAAAGGCTCTTGAATCGGGTAGCAAGGTTGCATGCCTTGTTTCTCAAGTTCTTTTCTACGAACAAGTTCGAGAACTACAGAAAACTCCAGAATGGTGTGCTACTGTTTCCAGCTTTGATTTTTGTATTTACTTGCTTTGGGTTCCTTTGTTGATTAATCATATATTTACTTTTTATATCAAATTTTGGATTTAATATGGTAGAATCTAACGGTACTCACACCCAAGGCATTATACTCACTCTTTCAATCATTTGCCTACATACAGGCCTGAGAGTTTTAAGTCTGCAATGTTAGATGAATCAAATGAAACTTCTGCCTCCAAGCAAGAGAATGAGCTGGGGGACAGTGATGACGATGGACTACCTCCATTGGAAGCCAATACAAACAGGCTGAGACCTTTCGACTTGCAATCTGATGGAGATTCAGAGTCTTGTTCAGATACAGATGATTGAATCATATAGTTAGGCTCCCATATCTTATGAATTATTACACTCAAGCTAAACCGGCAATGTATGTGAAAGAATGTTCTTGTCCTATTTTTATGTGCTGATTCTATTGAAGATCTGCTTTTCAGATTTCTCAACCAAAAGAAAAGAATTGAATTTGCACCAGCAAGTAAAACTATAGAAAAAAAAAAAAAAAAACAGACCGGAAATCAATTTGTATGGAATGTAGTTTTCTCCAGTTAAAATTAATGGCCAGATTTAATTATTTGGGTTATCAGGAGAGTGAAATGGCAAGCATCAATGATTTTAAAATCGGAGGACTAATGAAGACATGAATTCAGGATTTAATAGTTGAACTGGGATCAAATGGGTGTTAATAAAATTATTTTAGTAATGAAAAAAACAAAATATTTTTAAAATATATATATAACATTGTAATTTTATGATGTAATTTCTTAACATTTAAAATGTATCTAAAATTTTAAATAAAATATATTCATTAGTCAAATTAATTTTCTTAATACATGCATCAATATTTATTAATAATAATAAATTTATATGTAGTATAAAAAAGAAAATAAATAATATTTTAGGTTGGTTTTTATTTATTTTTTTTCAAGGAAATGGATTAGAAGATAACCTTATTTCAGAGTTACACTTCAACAAGAGAAATGTAAATGGCTTGTATATGGCAGCTCTCATCTAATAAAACTAGTACAAGTTTAGAAACTAACTGAAGAAAATAAAATACTGCGATAGGATGACAATTTTGTGTCAATTTGTATATTATTTAAGCAATATAACTCTTTTTAAAGTGAGATGAACATATTTTAAATGATAAATTACATTCATAACTGTCGATTAAACTAAACAAAATATCTATACCTTTTCTTTTAAAATGTGTTTTTTTATATATCGGATGTAGAAATATATATTCTAAAACATAATTGAAAAAAAGAATAGGCTATTTAATATGCCTAATGCTAATTTAATGAATCGGATCTGGTAAGAGTTTGTGTAAATCTTATGACAAAATTTACCACCTTTAATCTTAAATTCTAAGATAATAGGTTTGTAATTCTTTCTATGTATTATTCATTTTACTTATCTTTTTTACTCAATGTGAAACTTTTAATTCATCTTAAATTGCTAATAATCTTCTCTTACCTTTCAGGTTACTAAACCTTCCTCTCTCGAATGTAAACATTTTTTAAACTAACAGTGTCTTAGTGATAATCTTTTTTTTCTTATAAAATGTTGGAAAAACTTTTGATACAAGAAATTCTCAAACTATTCTTTATTTATTCAGTCAGTCACCAAAACGAACCATTAGTTTTGATATCAGTTGTGGGTTCTTCGAGAGAAAACACCAATAAAAAAATCTTCAAATTTTAAGATTTTTCACTTACTTTATATCACACTTATTTGAGTCGGTCACCAAGGAGAACTATCAGTTTTCATACCACTGGTTGTTAGTGCGAGACACCAACAAGAAATCCTTAAACTTCAGAATTATTTACTTACTTTATATTATACTCATCTCAATCGGTTAAGAAGAATTATCGACTCTAATACTACTTATGGATTCTTTGAGGGGAAACACCATGGACATTCACACAAAAAATCATGAACAAACTTAGGGAATAAAACACCACCTTCAACTCAAGTTTTAAAGACAAAAAATTTACGATTCTTTCTACTTATATTATTGATTTTACTCATTTTTGTCAAATATGAATTTCTAACGGATAATACTCCAAAACTTCTGCGCGCTATTATGTAATCTCAGAGAGGAAGTGTTAAATAAAATGAATGACCTGATAGAGAAAAAAAAAAAGAATAAATATATGCCTCCAGTAAAAAAAATTGCCTAAAGGTGTGACAGTAACTGTTATCTTTCAAGAAGAGTTTAAAATACAGATACCAAACACTTTATACAACAAAATCATTAGATTACAATAACTATAAACAGAGTACATGTTGCAGAAATTGTATACAAAAATTGAATAATGGAGCTAAATTGCTTCTGATACACAATAAAAAAAAAAAAAACAAGAAAAAGAAAACCACTTCAAGTCTTCATGTAGATGCCTTGTTACATTTGAATTTCTGACAGAACTCCCCCATTCTCGATCCTTCCAGCTTCAGCAAACATTTTGGTTCTCTTTAATCATTTTCTCAACTGTGAGCTCCTTAGTCACCTTCAACAGAAGTCCGAGGCCCTCTTATATACTTGACTCGGTGAAGAATATCCCATCAGTAGATGAAGTGATGAACTTTTTGGTGGTGGCTTTGCCCGCATTTCTGATGCCAATTTCCTAGATCCAGACATATTGGTGGGAAAGATAGCTGATTCATCTGTCTCCTCCGAACTCTTCCTTGCACTAGAATATCTTGGAGCAATGTAGTCCTTCTCAGTTGATGGCTCAAATATACCACGGGAGACTCTTGGATTATCATATTCACTGCCATGCAAGTCATGAGAATGTGCCAAAGAAATAGGCTCTCCTTCTGAGGAGTAGCTTTTAGAGATAGAAAGACCATAATCATCATAATATGAAATGGCCCCTGCAGGTGAATAACGGTAATACTTTGCATGAGATGCTGAAGGTAGACTGCTGCTACTAATCACCTGGCTTTGGTCATTAAGGTCGCTTGATGGATGGCCAGTAGCATTATTTGGTGAAAATAAATCTATATGGCTTCCATGAAGTGAAAACTTGAGCACTTCTGAACATTCACCACATTTCAGCTGATGACATGCCCTTTTGAATAAGAGAAAATCTGCAGGTAGCTGCAACAGGTTTAAGCATTTATGACAAGTGACAAAAGGAGCTCCACCTGCCACTGGCCTGTGATGTCTCTTAGCAACCAAGTTCCTTTTCTCCCTTAAATATCTACTTAACTCGGGAACCCTACGCCTCTGATCATCAGATTTTGTTTCACGTCCGTACATTGGTGGAAGTTTAGAATCTGTGAACCATTGTGGACTTGAAGGATAGGGGTGATGAGAAAAAGAGCAACAATCTCGGCCTGCACAGGACCTATGTATCCTTCCATGCTGGAAACGAACATGTGGTGAGATATCTGCTGAAAAGTACCTCTCTTGGGAACGACAATGGTAGCAAGAATGATCAACATGGAGTGCACTGCTTGTTGCCTCAGCTGAATAAGGTAGTGAGGATTTATTATGCCTTTGGTGCCAGTTGGCTCCATGACTACATCTTCCATTACATAAAGGGTAATCCAAACCATGAGAAAACCTTCTCCCCTCATCAAAGTCGGTATGGTATGCAGGAATACGATTTTCCTTGTAAGAGACACCCTTGGACAGTCTTCCATTTGCTTCTCCACTCGAGTAGCAAGTCCTGTTCAGTTGATCCTGCAACTTATGAATCATGCTCAACAGTTTCATCTTCTCCTGGTCAGTTTCCTCAAAGGATTCATGTGAAAGAAAGCTCGAGCTGCGGTGGATCTCACCATGCATATGGTCTGATGAGCTTCCCCTTTCATAGTAAGAACGAGAACCACCTCGGTGAAAAGGAATTTTGGGAGGAAACTCGTCTCTCTGTCTGCTCTTCCAGCGTCGATGACCATTACTTGTAGTCTCCTCCACCGCTTTGCTTTGATTCCCCCAACCAGCTTTCTTGGCATGATGCTTCGCATTGGTCAAATGTGATTGACGTTGTGTTCCAACGTCTCCATAGAACAAGTTATTAACAAGACCTTTACCCTTTCTGGTCCTTCCCTCAGAAACATCATTAGCAATGGTGTGAGTGTAGTCAAACGGACCTGAATGTTGGATAGGGGACCGCTCATCCATTGCATCATAAGAAGAGAGGCTGCCATTATAAGCATGAGAGCTTCTAGCAGTTGGGGACTTGGACAGTTTTCCAACAAGAATATCACTAAGCTCTGAACTGTGATCAATTAATTCTGTGGTATCTGTCGTATGCACAGACCTTACACGGTCAAAACCACGGTGAACATCTTTTTGAGCTTGCTTCTGTTGTTTATGAGAGGATACAAGATTAGCAGGTGGCCCTTCAAGTTTATCAGGCGTAACGTGTAAAATGTTTTCCTCCTCTGTACTTGACCTTATTATAGTAGTAGAAGCACTTTCTGTAGTGTCCACTTCAGGTTTTGCACCGTCTGTGGCTGATGGATTGTTGTTGAAATCTTCTCCATCGGGTGGATGTTCTGCTCCCTCAAACAATTTTCCACCGTTTAACTCTTCTTCTCTATTGCTTTCAGTGATTTTCAGTTCAAGGTTTTCAGCAACTGGACTTGATTTATAATTATTGGCATCTTCTTCCTCCAATGCAGAACTAAACTCCTCTTCTGCTTCGTCTGATGACAAGTTTCCACCATTTAACTCTTCTGCTTCTTCTGAATCAACACTTTCAGTAATTTCCACTTCAGGGAGAGCACCTACTACAACTGATTTGTCTTTGTTGGCATTTTCTCTATCTGACTCAGAAATGAACTCTTTCACTCCTTCTAAGTCAACTTCGGCATCCTTCTTTTCAGATGTTACCCCTATCAGAGTTGAAGCTGATATATCATTATAGCCATCTTCATCCTGTGCAGAAACAAACCCCTCTCTTAATTCTTCTAATAACTTTCCTTCATTTACCTCCTCAATCTCAGAGTGAGTGGTCCTATTTGAAGTTGAACAACCTTTACTGGACATTCTATGCCTTCTGTGTGACAAATTATAGATATCTGACTCAGTTTCTTGTCCTTCATCTGATAAAATAAACGGAACAAGTTGACCCCTTCCACTATTTCCATCCACACCATATTCTGCAGAAGAAGTTGATTTTTCCTTCAAACTACATTCCCGAGAAGGAACCAGGTGCTTTCTAGTAGCTGCAATAGTTTCTTGTGTACTGGATTCTAAGTTCACAGTCACACTTGTTCGTTTCTTAGCTGTATGGAGAGAAATAAAAAGATTTAAGTAATTCAGATCTACAAGATGTAGAGTGTGTAGAATAGAATTAGCACCCCATTTAAAAACATAAATTTATTGGTAAAATTTAGATGCACAAGCGGTGCCTCAACAGATTAAAGCAGCATGATTTGGTTCATAGAGTTAACATGAATAAGACCATGTACATCAATCAATCAAGGAAAATAAGGCATAAAAAAGATTGAAATGCAAAGGATAGAATTTCACCTTCAAGAATAGTACCACATTCACCACACTTGTACAAATCACATCCTGTAGGCTCTTCAAGAAGTAACCGACATTTAGGGCATCTAACTACCCGAACAGACATCTGGCTCAAATATGTAATTGATTACAGTCCAAAGGTTCGGTCCAGGCCACAAAATTCACAGAGATGTAGATGTCAAAGATCAAATTTCCAACACTTTCTGCACACAAATAACAAATAAATAAACTTTAGCTTGGTTCGATGTAATACAATTTCTTAGTTAGTTATTATGGAAAAGGAGAAATAGTACGAGATTCAAATAAATGAAAATTGCAAGATGCAGCAAAAAGTATAACTTTATAATAAAACCTTTTCTCCAACACTACAAATTTGGGACAAACGTGATCTTCACGGTTAACTAAATTTGTCACTTATACCAACTAAAACATACACTAACACAGATTTTCCATAGAAGAAAATGCCCTTTGAAATGAACATGTTCTAAAATCCGAAAATCATGGCAAAACAGGTTGAACGTGCTTCACAGGTTAAATCCAAAATACGGCAGTTCCGTATTCGATAGGCAACAAAACTGAAGATCTCATAGCCATAGCTTCTTATGTTTCTCCTACTTTAAAACCTTTATTGAATAAACAGAAAACAAGTATGCTGCTAGAAATGGACAGAAGACAAACAAACACATAACGAAGTTCAATCAGTAAAACACATCCCATCAAATATTTTAATTTCTAAACAACCTCAAAACATATTCGGAGTTTAATGTAAGATAAAGAAATAAGGGGAACCAGCATTGCAGGCAATGAAAACGTATAAAAACTCTACAAATCATTGAAAATTTACATTCAGAGATACAGAGTCCTCTAAAATGAAAGAGCTAGACAACAATAACATTTGCAAACGTGTGCCACGTGAAATATAATGTAATGAAAAAACCGTTGAAAGATGAACATGCCTAGTTAGCTATGGCAGCCATGATTAGCAGGTTAGATGGGAAAGGTGGCAGCAGGTGACAAAACAAAAAATTGAAGCTAACAGATGAACATGAGAAAGTGGAAAGAGAAGAAAGGGCAAAGGGGTTGTAGAGGGTAACGAAGATTGTTGAAGAGGATGCAGAGAAAAATGGAAGGAAAGAGGAGAGGAAGTTATAGGGAAAGTGGTGAAGAATTGAAGCAATTTCTTTGGTGCAAAGTTAAGACCAAAAGAAGGATTTGAAAGAGAAAGGGTAGTGAGTTTTTGGTGTGTGTGGAAAATGCAACAAATAGTCTTTGCTTTGGGGTCTAGAAGAGTTTGTAGTCAACTCTGACCAAATCCCACAAACACTTCACTTTCTTTTTTTTCGTTTTTGTTGGGTTTGAATTTTGGTGTTGTTTTGTGTTTGATTGTGGCCGTGTTTTCTGTGGTCACTGAACCCGACAACCTCGGTTACACGTCGGATTACGCGCCACGATTTATGGGTCCCATTTTCTGTTCACACTATAATTTTCTTTTTATTTATTTAGAGTATTATCTTTTGCTGTAAGTGGTTATTTAAGTTAGATTGATAATAATTAATATTTTAACATCAATTTTATTATTTGACATCTAAAAAAATTATTACTTTATTATAAAATAATATTTTATTTCAAAAAATAGTATAGAATGGCTTTTTTTACTAGAGTGTAAAAAAACCTTTATTCTAATTTTTCTAATTTATGAATTTACAGGAATATAATATTTTAATTACTTATAAAAAGTTTTTTTTAATTTTATTATAAAAATATATTTGTAGAATATGGACGTACATATTGACTTGGGACCATGATGGTTCCCACCAACACAGTCTAAATTTTGAAGTAATGATAAATCTTTTTCTTTTCTTTTTTAATGAAAGTAATAATAAATCTTAAATTGTAATAATTATTATTATAAAGTAATAAATAAGGAGAGAGGGTTGAAAGAGCTAAGAAAATTGAGTTGGAGAATTAGTCAAGTTTCATAAGGGATGAATATAATATGATGTCACCCTCTTGGGTGTTCTTCATCTTAATCAAAGCTTCACTGTAATATAATTACCCCTTTTTTTTCTTCTTTTTATAGAAAAAATGTTGAATTATTCAAGTGGAACATTTCAACTCAATGTAAAAACTCCCTTTTCTTCACTTTAGTATAAGCTCCAGCTCAATCTAAAACGATCATACTGCAACCACATGAATTGGTCAATACTTAAATGAGCATTAATGTATCTATAAAACCTTTTTTAAGAATTTATTTTGTTATTTTTTATAAGATCTTTATCATTCAACATTTTTAAAGAAATTATTTTTTTGAATTTATCATTCAACCTTTATATCATGTTTTGTTGAAAATATTTAAATTATATTATTCCTCCTTTTTTTTATATTTTAAATAGCTTAACCATTTTAATATATGAACTTGATTGATAAAAGAAATTTATAATTATTTTCAGAAGAAAAACTAAGAAACATAAATAATTTTTTTTATAAATCAAAATTAATCTATACAAGTTTATTTCATATTAACTTTTTAAAAGATAAATTTTAATTTATATATAAGTTAATGCTATTTTCTAATTTTTTATGATTAATTATCCACTATGGTTCAGTATTTTAAGAATATTATATTTGTTAATTTTTAAAAAAAAAAATCAGGTAAACATCATTAAATAAAGAGAAAGACAAATATTTATCAAATGAAATTATGTTTTATTTGATAAATACGAAAAGAAATGAGTGAAAAACATACAAGAAAAATGGAAATGGAAATTATTTTATTGGAGAAAAAAAAATTATTATAATATTATTTTATTTTACTTTTTATTATAAATTTAATATTTAATATTTTATTTTTTTATCATATAAATATTTTTTTTAAAACACGCTCTCATCTATTATGGATTACCACATTTTAAAATCTCAAAAGCATTAAAAATCGCATTATAATTTATTATTATAGGTAAAGTATAAACTATTATGTGCATTAAAAAGGACCAATGTTCATATTTGGAATGAACATAATTTACTATGAGTTACACTATAATTGCCAAAGTATGATAAATTAGAATGTGTTTTTATTAGTTACTTAAAAAGGTAAACACTTTTCAAAAAAGAATGTATAATAGTTAATAATTAAGTCACAGTTAGAAATATGGACAGAATTTAAGAGATGACTGAACTTTCAAATATTTTCGTAAATAGATGAACATTCTTTGAATTAAGATAGTCTTTTATAAATATATATATATATATATATATATATATATATATATATATATATTTAAGAGATGCTTGGATAATGTTCTTTAATATTTTATATCCATATAAGGATATTTTAATCCAAATCTAATACATTAGAGTAGAAAAAAAGAAGAAATACAAAACATAAAAATTATATTTATTCACCTTTCATAATAGATCAATTTAACAAAATAGACCACTCTAATATATTTTTAAGTTTTACAAATGCAAAAATAAAAAATAACACGTAAACATAAAGATCTTAGTTCTGGTTAAATCTTTTACAACCATATGCAAAATACACAAAGATATTAATTCTTGTTAAATCTTTTAAAACCTCTTGCAAAATCATATAATAAGAAATACTTAGGCAAAAAAGAAAACAAACATGCAAATAAAATAAAATGAAAATAAATGTTAGCTCTCTAAAAAATAACAGTTTGAATAGAGCGTAAAATAATGCTTTGAATAAAGGTTTTATAAACGAGTTTACGTAATAATATTATTATTATTATGTTAAAATGATTTAACCAAGAAAATTATTAAATAAAACTTAAATTTATAAATTAAATATTTAGTTATTATTTGACTAAATTAGAGACCATTTTATAAACTAAAAAAATTATTAATATCTAAAATAGTTTCTATGATTAATAAAAATTTATAAGTTTATAAATTGATATCTATTTATTAGTTTTCAAAGTTTTAGTTACTAATATTTTGAATTTATCTCTAAAAATTTTAAATTAGTCTTTATTAGTCTTTTAGAGACTAATTTATAATCTAAAATTTTTTATAAAAAAAAATTAAAAGAATCTTAATAGCTAATTTATATACCAATTTAAAAACTATTTTATAAATTTATATTAATAATAGAAACCACTTTAGATATCAATAATTTTTTAGTCTTTAAAATAGTACATAATTTAGTCAATATAGAGTGATTATTTTTTGTCTTTAAATTTGATTATTATCTAATTATTTTCTTGTACTAAGAAAATCAATGATTAACGAAAACTTAAGTTATGTTAAAATTTCAAATGCAAATGTTTAAAGTTACACTAAACAAGCAAATGTTTATAAAAGTCTCACTTTAACATTTTTATCTTACAAATAGTATAGATTTTTTATATGTTATCCAATATACTTTTCATTATTATCGACAAGTACATTTATTTTCAAATTGGGTATATAAAGGTTTTTTTCAAACTATCCTACAATAAAATTTTTACAAAATTTCACAGTCGAATGGATATAAAATACAAGACTCATTATCTAAATTCTAACTTCATAGAAACTTGAAGAATATATAATGTAAACATACTATTAAAAGAAAAGACAAAGTTCCTTAAGTATTAAAATTGTCTATTTTTTTTTATTTAAAAAGAAAAGTTACTTACTTACCAAAGTTTTTATTACTAATTATTTAGTTTCTAAAGGTAGTAGTTAAAATCTTGGTAACTAATTAAATACTAATTTAAAAATTATTTATTAATAATAAAAACTAATTTAAATATCAATAATTTTTTTAATTTATAAAATATCTAATTTAGTCAAGATAACAACTAATTATTTTTTATGTTTATTTAATTTTATTTTAATGTAAATACAAACTTCATGTAATTTCTCAAATCTTATTAAAAAACATAAATATTCAAACTTCAAGTAAATATTCCAAATTCATGTAATTTATTAAGATGTCTCAATGCATGCATGATGCACAGTAATGTATAGAAATAATAATACACATTTAAGTACATATTTTACATTATCAAAACAATTATATACAAAAAAAAAGCTCAAGTGTCTTTATAACAAATATTTACTATTTTTTATGTCACATTTATTAAACAAAGTTACCATTTTATAAATTAAAAATATTTTAATTACATTATCTTCTTAAAAAATTATATAAATTATTTTTTAATTAATATAACAGTGAGAAAAATGAATAATTATGGAAAATCTAAAAACTCGTGATAAATTATTTATATATGTTGTTGTATGAATAAATTTTAAATTAAAAAAAAAATTGAAAAGATAATACAGATAAACTATCTTTGTAAGTGACTATTAAGTTGCATTTTTACCCCATCCATACTATACTGCTTGCAATTTTAATCTTTAAAAAATTGAAGTTAATCAATATTCCCGCATTTTTTTTTATATAAGCTTTCATGGTAGGCATCATTATGCAACCTGACATCTCAGCTAGGCTGACACCTCAAGTAACAACAATCATCTGCCATTACATGAAAAAAAGTATTATTAAAAAAAATGAAAAAAAAGAAAGAAAATACAAAGATATGGGGGGACTAGACCAAAACCCATATGTTAACAAAAACGATACATAGGCAGATCATACCTATTCATAAAGAATTCTAATAACAGACTAGATGGAAGTCTATTATACCAATGAAATGATTCTCTATGAATAAATCCTAAATTAGCCAACTTATCAGCACACGCATTCCCTTCACGAAAGATATGAGTAATCCTAAACCTGATTTTCCCACAGTAATTAAGACAAGTATTCCATCGATTACAAATCAACCACGGAACATTAGTCCTATCACAAAATCCAGCACAAACCAAAGAAGAATCACATTCCAGCCAGACATTAGTAAATCCCATCTTTTGAGCTTCCTCCATAGCATGTATAACACCATAAAACTCAGCAACAATAGCAGTTTGAACATCAAGAAACGCAAAAAAAAGCACCAATAAATTCCCCCATACTCCCTCGGAAAATACCTCCACAAGTAGCAAGACCAGGATACCCCCTAGCAGCCCCATTAGTATTAATTTTAACCCAGCCTGGTGAAGGAAACTCCCATTTAACAGGAAGAGGACGAAGAACTTTACCACTACGAGTATTAATACCAAAAAAATTTAATCACGTTGAAATCCAACATATCATTCTTCATTGAAGCTTTAGAAGAATTTCCCACTAGACAAGTTAAATCTTTAATTACCGAAATAGCCGTAGAAACCTCAATCTTTTCCTGAAATCTAGCAAAATTCCTCATACGCCATATCATCCAAATAGAAAAAGTTATCACAACAAGCTTAATCAATTTCACCAAAGGACTACCATCACTCTTAATAAAAGAAAGAAGATCATCCTTATTAGAGAAATGAGAAGTAACAAAAATCTGCCGAACCCAACTCCAAATATTCACCGGATTAGAACATTCAAAAAATAAATGTTGAATAGATTCTTCGTGCTTTTCACAAAGCGTACACATAGAACATATATGCATACCTTTATTCTGAATATGTAGATCTGTAGGAAGCCGCCCATGAAAAACCTTCCAGAGTACTAGAGTTTTGGAAGGCGGAATAGATGAAGACCAAATGAATTTACCCCAACCACTGGGAACTCCTTGTTCCAAGAAAAAAGTCCTAGCCGATTTAAGAGTGAAACGACCAGATTCATCTAGAGTCCATTTAGGAATATCTTGCTCCTCCCTAACCATGATATGGTTAAAAAAATGAGGCATCTGCTGTAAAGATAAAGGAATATTCCAATCACAACCTGTCCGAAACTGAGAGACTGTATCTGGAATGCTAGCACCATCAGATAACCCTGCAATATTTGCTAAAGAAGTAGTAGAACACCATTTATCATTCCAGAAATTAATAAAATAACCTATACCAACAGTCCAAGAAGTATAATCAAGTATAGTAGAATAAAACTGCTTAATTCCAGGCCAAAGAGATGAGGATCTATAAACCATTTTAAACTCGTATTTTGATTTAAGAACCCTGGCTTTCAAGAGCAAAGACCAAGGTTTGTTGCTATAAGCAAAGTTCCAAGCAAGCTTAAGGAGATACGCATAATTTTCATGTTGAAGGTTAATAACCTTCAAACCTCCATTCTCAAGAGGGGAACAAATCGTCGCCCAATTAACGGTAGCGATGCCTTTTTTCAGAATATCACCAGTCCAAATAAAATTTCGACACCACTGCTCAACTTGCTTAAGAAGTGAAACAGGCCATTTATACATATTAAAGCTATAAGCTAGAAATCCAGTAATCACCGTATTGACCAATTGAATCCAACCCATCATGCTAAGAGATTTACCTTTCCAAGATGCTAGCTTCAATTTGACTTTATCAGCCAAAGGTTGAAGAAATTGACACTTTGGAGCACCAACAAAGATAGGCACTCCTAAATAATTGAATGGAAAACAACCATGACTACAGGAAAGAATACGTTGAATTTTGGTGACAAATCTTGCAGAATTATCCATGGTGAAAAAACTACTTTTAGAGTTATTAACATATTAACCAGAAAAATCACCGTATGTTTTAAGAAAAATACTCAAATTTCTAAGAGACTTAATATCCCCTCTACAAAAAACAAATATGTCATCGGCATATAAAACATGAGAGGGAGTGAGATAACCTTGTGGACTAGCCATATGTAAAATTTTCTTATCATTCACAAGCTTAGAGATACATCTACTAAGAACTTCCTCTGCAAGACAGAAAAGTAAAGGAGACAAAGGATCACCTTGTCTAACACCTCTACTGCAAGGAAAAAAACCCACCAAACTGCCATTTATTCTGATAGATAGCATAGCTGAATGGAGAATGGTACTAATCCAACCGACAAACGAGGGGTGAAAACCAAAGCGTGTCAAAACTAGTAATAAGAACTTCCAACTCAGAGTATCAATTGCTTTATGAATATCAACTTTGTAAGTCACATTACCCCCTCTAACCTTTTTAGAAAGCATGTTAATAGCTTCAGAAGTAATACCAATGTAATCCTGAATCTGTCTACCCTGCACAAACCCATATTGATTAGGGGAAATGATTCTAGTAGCCACAAGTGCAAGCCTATCCGCCAATATCTTGGAAATAATCTTAAATTTCATTTTAAGTATTACTTATTTGATTTTTAGTTTATGCTAAAATATATTATATCAAAAAAAAAATAAAAATATATATATATATATATATATATATATATATATATATATATATATATATATATATATATAACAGATTAAAGTAAAGTATGATGAGTTGAATTTTTTTTTAAAAACATTTTAAATAATATATTGTTTATTATTATCGTGAATGTATGTGAAAAAGAAAATTATAAAGATTTTTTTTTTTTTTGGAACTGGATAATATTATTGGCCTTTAATTTATTTATTAGTGGTGAGAAGTAAAATACCTAATCAATGGAAATGGAAGTTTGATTACAGAGAGTTGACCATGCACACACCTTGACAAAGTCCTATCCAATTTAAGTCGGGGAGACTTCCGAGTTTATTCTCTTTCCATAAATGTCTATGTTTTTTTATAACCACCAAACTATTTGTACCAAAAACAAACATATCACAAAACTAAATGAAACTTATTCACAAGTTTTATAAGTGAGCTTTAAAAGTAGTTTTGATTAGATACATAAGCTCGAAAACAAGGTAAGTTAAGGTAAAAAATTTAGTGAATCATTTTCATCTTTAATGCACAATTTAGATGAGTTTAAATTAAATTCACTTATATATCCATTCAACAATTATTTTATAAATAAAAATTATATTTAAAAAATAAAAATATTATACTACATGTATTATAATTTTTATGTATAATTAAATTAATTTTCTAATATAAAAAAAATAAATTCTAATTTTTTTATATGGATCAAAATAACATGTTAATGAAATATAAATATCCAATTTTTTAAAATAACATATTTAAAATACAGATTAAATCAAATTGATACAAATAGTACGCATAACCAATCCAAATCCCATCCTATTTATTTTACACTTCTATTTATAAGTATGTGTCACGCTAAATAATACATTACTGTATATTAGTGTTCACAATTATGTATCCATGCACTATAGTATTTTACAGACTTAAATTTTTTAAATAAATGTTCATACTTATGTATTATATTTTACCTATCAAAAATTATTTACACTCCCACACTTACATTCTCAGTGGGGATTCTTAGAAAAATTATTGCATTCCATAATTTAGATATATATATATATATTATTTATTTTTTATTATTATTATTTTTTAATTTTGACAATTCAACCATTAGCCGATTGAATAATTTCTTTTGTTTATATTGAATTTCAACAGAATAAATATTTGTAAACATAACTACATTTATGTTTTGATTCTCAGTTAAATATATATGTAAAAAAAAAAAAAAACTATCAGCAAATCGGTAAATAAAAAGAATAAATATGTATATATACAGTGTATAAATAGACCATTAATGCTTTTACTTTAATTTTTTTAAATATGGTATCACTTTATTTAATTTTATGATTTAAAATTTTTAAAATTAGTTTTAAACATTCTGAATTAATTTAGAAAACAAATTAAAAATGAACTTAAAAGGAAGTTACTCAATAAAGTCTAATTGGCTTAAACTACTAAACTCGTTCATCAAGGAATGTGACCCAAAATTGTTTAATTTCATTAATGATCTTAAAATCAAATTTTAAACATATAACTATATTATATACCTTAGAGGAAAGTTTACAATTTATAAAGATCCTAGTCGACTCCGGAGGGATTGTGTCCCATAAATAATTAAATAGTCTTTAAAATAATTAAATCTAAAATTTAACAAAATTTAAATGAAATAATATTCATTTACTAGTTAACGCAAAATTTCAAGAGCAGAAAGATATGATCATCTAATCTACTACCAGTAACTCGTGTGAAGCTATGCATATGGGTGAGTAATACTTTCAATTATGTCTTACAGGTAGTGTAAAGCGAAAACTGTTAAAAAATCTCTGTTCCATGGCACCTCACACGTCGTGAACACAACCAAAAACATGCTATATCTCCTTTTGTCTCTCTTATCTGCCCCTTTTCACACCATAGAACAATATCTTGTATATAATTACTTTTCTCGCAGAAATGAAGACTGTAGTGAATAAGGAAGAACTTGATAAGAGAAGACATGATGTTGAAGCTATGAATAAGGAATTTGACAAGCACAAGCACAAGCAGAAGTATGAAATGGTCATGACTGAAAAAGATGAGGCCAAAGCTAAATGAACATAGTGATTTCATCATCAATTACCAATGTAAATGTTTGACCTAATTCAATGAGAAAACAATATTTTGTAATGTATAGATGCTCAACAAGAATAAGAGAACTGATACAAAATTTATAGTACGCAAATATCTACTACACAGCAGAATAAAATGATGAGACATGGGTGAACGTAACTTTAGGAAGCTGTAACCGCATGACGCTTTTGCTCAGCAAATGCCTGAAGAAGTTCCTTATATCCACTCCTGTAATGCTCAATTGAAAAGCAGAGTTGCCGGATGGCCTCCCTCTTCTCCTCAGCCGTCGCAGAGATCACAGAATTCTGCCGAGTCACCTCTTTTTTAAGCTCATCAACTTTCAGTTTCAACTCATTTACTACATTCAGTGTTGCTGCAGATCCTGTGATCAGCTCAGCCTTTTGTTCGTGTAGCTGGCTTAGCTCTCTCTCCATGTTAGCAATATGATTGTCTCGATGACTTGTCTCAGCCATAAGGTTATGAATCTTAGCTTTGGCCTCATCTTTTTCAGTCATGACCATGTCGTACTTCTGCTTGTGCTTGTCAAATTCCTTATTCATAGCTTCAACATCATGTCTTCTCTGATCAAGTTCTTCCTTCAAACAACTGATTTCACCTTGCAAAACCGTTTGTTGGGAAACAAGCTGCTCTTCTATTTTTATTTTTTCTGCTTCAAATTGCCTTGACTTGTTTTCTAATATGTTGCTTCTAGATTCATATTCCTCAAGTCTATAGGCCAATTGTATATTCTCCTGTGATAAACATGCAATATCAGAATGCAACTGATTTTCCACCAATGAGAACTGTGCTTCGGCATCAAGCATTTCATCCTTCAATTTCTGCACCTCAACTTCATAGTTGGTTTCATTGTCTTTGTACCATGTAAGCATGTCTTCTAAGTCCCGAATCTGCTTTCTCTCTGAATCAAGTTGGCATTCTAATCTGACCACTTTTTGCACTGATACTTCAAGCTGATCTTGCAGCTCCTGAGAACCGGACGTCCTGCTATTAAGTTCCTCTTTTAATTTTGCAATTTCATCATATGATATCTTAAGGTGTTCTTCAGCAAGCTTTAGTTGTGAGACTAACTTTTCAATTTTGAGGGTGCTATCTGAAACATGTGTTTCCAAATGAGTGATCTTTTTTTGCAACTCCAGCACCTGTCCTTTTTCATATTCGAGATTTTCCTCTTTCACTTGTGATTCTACCAATGCATTATTAAGCTGACCATCACTTTTCTCAATTTGAATCTTCAACTTGTCAATCTGTTCCTCTGAGAGCTTAAGTTTAAAGTTGGAAATTTTCAGCTCTTCCTCATTTTTGAGAAATGCTTTAAGCAATTCATCATAACTTCTATTCTCACTCTCCCAGGATATATCATTTGTTTTTTCCTCCCCAACTATTTGAATTTGTTGCTCAGAATCTGAGGATGATGAGGTCAAAGAGGAAGGTGATCTAGAGCCCTCTTTCATAGAAGCCACAGAGCTATCACCGCCTGAGCTAGGGGAAAACTTTATATTGACTGGTTGAAGGCCAGATTTCTGTAACAACTGTTTCGGATAGGGGGTATAGTATGGTGTCGCCGATACGTTCTCTTGATCATCGAAACCTACATTAGAATTTTCAGAGTTCTCCATCTCTGAGATTGAATTCAAAATTAATATTACAATCGAAGAAAAACGAAATATATATAATTATTCATTCTAATCATCAACAATCAACAATTGGCAAGGAACAAATCTTACATATTATAAAATTTAAAAACAAATCGAAACAACATTAATTCTGGACTGCAAAACCACTAAGTAACTAGTTATCACCGTTTTTCTCCTTATTTTCTATAGACATGAATTAAATATACAATATCTTAAAACTTGAACTAAGGCAAAAATCCAATTATTGGCTCAAGTTTCAAAACTCTTCTTCAATCAAGATAGATATACTTTGAATCTCAACCCTCCAAGAACAAAATTGACAGGAGGTATATTATGTTCCATAAAACCGTGTCACCACCAACTGCCAGATTGCACTTCTTAAACTTAGTCTAGTGACCTTCCCAAATACAAACCAACACTGTGTTTAGTGAAATATAGAAGCATACAAACTTCCAATTTTCTTCCTTCTACCATTTATTCCATTATTTATCCAACAAATGATTGCTGCTAGCGGAAATTACAGAATTAAACCGTAACTATTAGTCCAGTTCTGAACGTTTGCTAATAGCACATCTACTCACATTATTAGTATTATAGTATTATTTATTATGATAGTACAAAACAATGCGTAGAACACACAATAACTCTGAATTTGAAGGCATGCGTCAAGAAATCACAAGAAACAACTTGCCGTGACACATAACTATTGTATGCTAGCGTTTATTTATAAACCACGATCTACGCTCTATGAACTATCCAAACTCGAATTCCAACACAGAAACAAAGTAGAGTTAACTTACACTAACAAGGTTCTCACACAGCAATGAAAACGCAAACGGCTTACAATTCAGTTTAAAGAATCAATTGAAAAAAATAGGATTAAAGAAAATGAAACAAGAAGTGATCATAAGAAAATGAAAAAGAATAGTAAAAGCAGAAGATAAAAGGCAATCGTGAGGACGAAGATGTGTATGGAGTTGAGTGAACGTACCGTAGGGAGTGGCGGAGAGATCGAAGAAAGAGAGAAGATTGGAGAGAGAAAAGTAAGAGAAGAAATAAGAAAAGCTAATGAATTTTGGTTTGGTTTATAAGACAGAGAAGAAGAGACGGAAATGAAAAAGGGGTGAAAGATGGAGTGAAAGACAGAGAGACATGGCCCCTCAATTCCGGATATCTATCCCGCCTTCCCAAATTTCAATTCCATCTATTTTCAAAATCAAATACGGTAACAAACAACACTGACGTTGACGTAGATGTTGAACCTCATCAGATTCTACTAATAAAGAAAATGTTTAAATATTCTTTGTTATATCTAATATACTCATATAAAGCTTATTTTGAAATATTTTTTTATATATATATATTTTAAAAATTATAACATAATTTTGAACTTTAAAACGACCAATATTTCAAATACTTTTACTGAATCTAAGTTATGTATGAATATTAGATAGTCGAAATTAATAAACTAAAAACTATTTTTAGAATGATAAATAAAGGGAAAAAATTAACCCTATTAAAATAAGATTCATAAAATTTAAATTTTGTGTAATTGTAGTACTGAATTAAATATATTTTAAGTGTTTGTATGTGCTTTAACTTTTTGTAACTTGATATTAATTAAGTTTATTTATTACTATAAACAGAAAATATTTAAGTTAATGTAGTTAAATTATTTTTAAGTGTGTAATTGAATTTAGTATTATACTTATTAATTTGTGAAAGTGAGATAATTGCATATAATATACTAATAAAAGTATAAATAATTATAATATTTTTCACAAAATAATAAATACGTTGACTGTATATCTAAAACTCATGTAGCCATTTTAATTTAAAATGTTATTTATTGTTGTATTTAATATTTTATTATTATTCATGCTAAAATAATTATAAACCAAAAGTTAAAAAGAATATCCAAGATATAAAAGTAATAACTTTTACGAAGATTAAATATATAAGTTAAATTCAAGCATCATAATTTCTTACAAAATACACTTATAAGCTAAAGTAGATATATAATTAGTTTACATAAAATGTTTTCTTTTCAAGCATATCACTCCAAAAAATTATATCTTCTTTGTTTTTTTATACTTAAACCAATGAAATATGAAATATTTTTTTTATATATTTAAGTTAATTAAAATATTGTAAATTATTAAATTAAAAAAATTGATATTCACTATTGTATGAATTTTTTGGTGCAAAATTATCTATATATGTAAACATTTAAAATTGTTGGATAGAAGAAAATAAATTTAACAGGCATAACTTTATAAATAATATTATTAAATAAATTTGTTTAAATTTAAATAATATTATTAATTATATAATACAGAAAAATATATTCATGTAAACATAAGAACAAATTCAATATAAATATAACAACAATGGTTTTTTAAAATATCAAACATATATTATAAAATTCTAAACAAAATCATTATTAATAACACAAATACAAAACACAATATTTTTCAATATTAACAAAACATTTCATTAATGAAAATAAAAAAGATTACTTCAAAAAATATTTAAGCATCATAACTAATTAAAATAAAAAAAAATAAATCTATAACAAATTTTAATAAACTAAATCATATTGATATAAACATAATAATTATAAAAAAATATTCTTATAAACATTACAACAAATTAAATATAAACATAATAACATTAATTTAATCATCATAACTAATTAAAATACAAAAATAACAAATTATAATAACCAAAATATAACCATAAAAACAAACACAAATGACCAGTTAAAAGAAAAACAAAACACACACACAATGCAAGGAATATAATAGCAAAAACATTCTTAACAAGATTCAAATATATAATAGTGACTCTAACTTAGAAACAAAGAACATTTATAAAATTTCAACAAAGAACTCCCACCAATAATTAACCAAGAAACTCAAATAAAGTCCAAAACAAAGCAAACTAGCTACAAAATATAACAACAAATCGATTATGCAATAAAAAAATATTTTGATTAATCAATTAAGACTTCAATAAATTAAGATAATTGATTAGGGTTAATATTACATGTGTTACATAATCAATTAGGCTTGTAAAAATACAAGTCTAATTGATTATGCTACACCTTATGAGCCATGCACAATGGATTAGACACACACACAAAACCTATAATCAATTTGTATTTATGTGTCTTAAACAAGATAATCGATTAGGTTGCAAATGTGTTTGAAATTCCACAACAACCGAAACTCTCAACTATTATGACTCTACCTGAAAACACCACAAAATGTATCATTATGCCACCAAATAACATGGACAACCACTCTCCTTTAAATAAGAGCTCACACAACCACCTCTCACAATAACAATTCACACAACCAAAACTATGAGAACTGAGAACAAATAAAGGCTCACTGCATGGAATCTCCGAAGTTACATAGTGTAAAAGTTTATTGCTCATGCATGACAAAAGCAAGAACAAAATTGTATTTGACTCACTGCTTACGTGTATTTTCTTACTTTCTTTACATCTCTTAGGAAAGATGTCAACAATGTAACATCCCACAAATTCTTACTCCCATTTCTCAACATATCCATAAATCTAAACTTGTTTTATACAATAAATCAGTGGATCCAAACACAATATAGATTTAAACCTGAAGAGTAGTTTCTCAAAAATCTTAAATGTCATGTTTGTATACAGAAAAATAGTTATTAACAAAATTTTGTAAATTTAAAATATAAATTTATTCAAACACATTGCAATTTTAATTCATTAAATTTTCTATCAATTCACTTAAAAATACTTATTAAAAGACAAAGTTATTCAAATTAAAAATTCTCTTAAGTTTTGAAAATGTTATTAAAAAATATCCAAACGGAAAAATATAAATTAGCCTTTTTTTATTAAATTTTTTTAAAGAATAATGAAGCCAATTCTATCCATCTAGTAGGCAATATTTTTCTGCCTTCGTAATTTAAAAGGTACGAAACGAAATTACTTTAATTTTATAATAAAATATTATAATATTATATTTTTATAAAAGCAAATAATGATAATTTTAATCTATTTCTTTATTTCTTTTTGCCAAAGCGATAATCATGAAGTGTTTAAATACTCAACTAAACAATATAGGGTTAATTATTAATTAATTAAATTGTCCTTAAAACCATCGTCAAGAAAATTCTTAAAACGTGGGCCATTGCCGACCCACAGTGTTCGACGCCCGCGAAAGGATCAAAATTGTGGCGGGAAATAAAACAAATAGAACTTCGAAAATGTCGAGGGGACTTTATTGGAGCAGGCCCAGTGGGCCCGTTTGTAAATTGTCTTTCCTTTTCGGCCTCGACCCTTAATTACATGTTTCAGAGCTGATGGGATTTAATATGACCGAAGAAATAAACGACAAAATAGTCTTATTACACTGTACCTTATTTCCCAATTATTATTATTTTCATATTATTACGTCATCAGAATTTGGATTTAATTTCGACGTACCATACGAGTTCTTCACTTTGTCTAATGTAAGAATACAATTTTTTGGTACATTTAATCGGTTTCTCCTGACACGTAAAAAGTAGGATCGGGCTCAGGGTCGGAAATGTAATCTTGTGTTTCTCCTTCACCTACCTAGTTACATTTTTTTTTTTTATTTCTTTATTAGAATATATATATATATATATATATATATATATAAATATGAGTTAAGATTTTTTATTTTCACTTTTATAAGTATTAAAGGTATAAAATAATTATTTCAATAGTTAGTGACACAGAGAATATACATATTTCACTATTATTTTTAGAGTAAAATTTATACTCATTTCCATCTTTATTTTTACTAAAATTTTATATAAATTATAATATTTATTATTATTTTTCAAATGTTAAGAGAGAAATTAATTCAAGAATTTGAATGTAATTATTTATGATATGTATTTTTAATATAATTATTGTGACATTTTTTTTAGTTTTATCACAGTTATAAATAATATTAGTGACAAATGAAAAAATATTTACAAATAATAGATAAATAGTGACAAATTTTATGTTTATTAATAAGTTTTTTTTGAAAAAAAATTATATTCTTTTTTAGTGGTGTGAGGACCTAATAATATAAATGAACAGCATTAGAATTTAGATCTCAACAAGCAATCAAAGTATAAAAAAAAAATAAAAATCGAAGTATCAAAATTAAATCAGATTAATCTGTGTAATCTTCTTACTTTATTATCTTTGCTCTAATTAACCTTTACAGTAACTTGAAGGAAACACGACAACAAATAAAATTGAACGTTGTACGTGTTGGACTGGGTAACGCTGACAAAAAAACAACATGTGCATGTTACTTTCAAACCTAAATATATAAAGTATTTTAACAATACAATTTAAATTAAAAATATAGATTAATCAAATTATGTTTCATATTCTTAGTGTATATCGAACCAATTAGTTTAATTAACGAATTGTGGGTTTGACCATTAACTTTGTTAACTCAATACCTGAACTGGTTTCAGGTCATAATAATATTTTGATTTTTATTTGTTCTCTCCCCGTCTTTCTATTGTTTTGGATTTGGCTTTCGTCATTTCATAGCTTTTGTTTATTTTTTTACATATTTGCAAACATAAGGTTTAAGTCATTTAATATATGTCAAGTAGCACTTCTATTTTTTATAAAATAATTGCCAATTTTCCGGAGAAAATGTTGCAGTCAATGTTGACAGCCACAGTTAATTCATGGAATTGGCGTACACTGTTGAGAGAGTCGTTAAATATATATTTTTTAAAACATTCAATTTATCTTTAATTTAGTTTTGATGTATTATTATTAGTATAAAAATATGGCATGTTTAGTAATTTAGGTTATTGCTTAATTTTGTGTAGGCAATAGTACATTTAAAGTACTTAGGATTCATTAAATTTTAAATTTTAAAATTGAATTCCTAATAGATTTTTTTGTTTTATTAAGTGTTTAAATTTTTAATATTTTTTAATTAATTATTTATAGTTAAATTTTATCATTAATTGAAATGATGTGATTATTACTTTATATCATCATTCATGTGTTTTCACATAAAAAAAGAAAATATAGTTTAATTATGTTTCTTATAAATTTGATTGTTTTCATTTGATTTTTTATTAATATAAAATGAAATAATATTTTTTATAAAGATAATTAGGGTTTCTTAATTTTATCTTTTTATTATTCAAATTGTTTATGTTCTCCACGTCAAAGAGTCATGTCACTCCAATTCACAACAAGAACTCATTTGAAAAATATAATAATTTTAGATAAAAAAACTTTTTAACATATACTCAACTGACCGTATTTAATTTTATGAGGACTTTAACTTTTGATTTTCATATAACGATACGTAAATATCATCAATATTAAGTAATAATCAGACCATCTTAATTGACGACAAAATATAATACCAAAGATTTTTTTTTTTAGTTTATAATAATAGAATGAAACTTTTAATAAAAAACTCAATTAAAAAAATTTAAATTTATAAGAGTTCAAAAACTTCATTAAGTTTTATCTCGTTTTATTTCTTGTTCAAGACACTGCATAAGTTCTTCTTCTAGAAAAATATACATTATTATAATATAGGTTATTATATAGTTCCTTGTCGTTATTAAGCAGGTGGAAAGGAAGATTCTTGTCTTGGTAGGGAGGATTTGCTTGATAAAGTTAGTATTGTCTACCATCCCATTATTTTATCTATCTTTATTCAAAATGCCTATGGCGGTGGTAAATGAGCTCGTGAAAATCCAAAGGAATTTTCTATGGGGGTGGGATTTTGATGGAAGAAAGATCGCTTGGGTCTCTTGGAAAAAGGTGTGTGCAGCTCGCGAGAACGGGGGTCTTAGGGTTATAGACTTAAGGACTTTCAATTTGGTGTTACTCGGTAAATGGATATGGCGTTTGGGGTCAGACAAAGGTGGTTTGTGGAAGGAGATTATTAACTCTAAGTACGGGGGATGGAGAAGTCTGAGGGAGGGAGGGAAAGACAACAAAGACTCTCTTTGGTGGAAAGATTTGAGGGAGGTTTGGAGTTTGGAGGGGTGGGGCCAAAATTTCGAAGAAGCTATAATCTAGAAGGTGGGAACTGGGAAATAAGTTTTGTTCTGGGAAGATAATTGGTTGGGGAGTGGGGCTTTGAAAACGGTTTTTCCGAGGTTGTTCTCACTGAGTTTGTCAAAAGCTTCAGCGGTAGCAACATTCGGGGGATGGAGCAACAGAAAGTGGGTTTGGAATTTTGACCGAAGAAGGAATCTATTTGAATGGGAGAAGCAAATAGCGGGACTACATTCTCAGGAAGTCCAGAGTGTGAGTTTTGACTTAGATGAGGAGGACAGGTGGGTGTGGAAGGTAGGGGAGGAGTTTGGGTATACGGTTAAATCGACATACCTCCGGTTAAGGGGGGATGGAGTAGGGGAGAATGGTATGGTGTTAAAAAAGTTTTGGAAGAGTAAAGCTGCACCTACTGCCCTAGTTACGGCTTGGAGGGTGTTGGAAAACAAGTTAGCCACTAAGGCTAACCTGGAAAGGTGTGGGATCATGGTTACAAGTTCCACGTGCAGTCTTTGCAGGGTCGAGGAGGAGATTAGTACCCATTTGTTCTTTGAGTGCAGAGTTGTTTGGTTATTGTGGAATCATTGTTGTGTCTGGTTGGGCGTGCAGAACATGTTTCACAATGTCCCATTGCTAAATTTTTCCCAATTTAGGATTAGCAATGCGTCCGCTTTAGTGAATGAGGTTTGGGGAGTGATTTGGATCACAGTAGTCAACGAGGTTTGGAAGCATAGGAATAGGATAATCTTTAAAGTGGGATTAGTAGATGTTCTGGAAGTTTTTTGCTTTGGTCCAATTAAAGGTTTGGTCTTGGGTTACATCTAAGTCACAGTCTGCGCATTTTTCCTTTTCTGATTGGTGCCTAGATCCGCTGGTTTGCATGGGGATGATCTCATGATGTATTTTGTTAATTTGTATGATTGCTAGTCTCCGGTGAATTTCAATGGGTTAAGATAGGAGAGTTCTATATAGTCATACATGGGAGTATGTCTAGTAGGGAAGGATAAGGTTGTGATTATGTATAAGGGTTGGACCACCCCTAAAGTGATTCATATTTATTTATTTTTTATTACCGATAAAAGAAATGTGTGACGTCTTAGCTTAAATTATGATAAATTAAGAGGTTATTAATTTCGGTCATTTTAAGAAATTTTTTTAACACATTTCCTATTTTATCTTTTTAGATTACTTGTTTCCATAAATTTTTATTTTGCATTCAGAGTTTTCCTATTGTTTCTTTTTTGAAAATTTCTCTTTTTAATTACTATTACTCTTTACATAGATGACTTCTTTATTGATATTGTTCTCATTGCAAACCCATATTAATATTGACTTCAATTCAATGTTACCAAAATAGTTTGTAATTATTTTTTAATTTAAATAATTGGTAACTAAATTTAATAATTAATTAGATATTAATTTAAAAATTATGTAATTAATTTTTTAAATATAAATAATTAGTAACTAAACTAAATAACTAATTAGATACTAATTTAAAAATTATTTATGAATAATAAAAAATTAATTTAAATACCAATAATTTTTTTAATTTATAAAATAGTATTTAATTTAATTAATATAATAATTTTTTTATTTTTTATTTCTAAAATTAATTTTTATATAGTGATTTTATAATATTTACATACTTTCAAGATGAATCTTCAACTCTTTTTTCCAAACATATATGAGTATGTTCTAATTTACCTTTTATAGAATCATAATCTGTTTTTATTCTTACTTGCTCCATATTTCTGTTTCAAATTCATATGAAGTTTTTCCTGTTAAACTGAGTAAGATTCAGTAAGAAGCATTATTTAACGTTCTTAGCGGGAAAATAAGTGCTCTATTTTATGTGCCGGAACTACTCTCATGGTAAACCATTCACATTCTTTTGATGAATGGAAAATAAATGCACCCATGAATTTTTTTTAATTATAATGTACAAATAATTAAAGTAATCAAGGTATAATTGAAAAAAAAAATCATAGTTACCTTAAAAATGACACTTATTTAAAGAGAGAGAGAGCATATAAGAAAAAAAAATATTCTAACTTCACATATATTACATTTTACTCCATTAGGTCATTTTTAAGTGTTCGTTTAATATTTTGTAGGATAAATCAAGAAATGTAATTTGACTTCAATAAAATATTTATAAGATTTTCTATTTTAGCATTTTTACCCTCCCACTCCTACTTGGAAAATCCTTTTTGGAACGAGTCTCTATCTTTTCTAAAAATTGTATGTAGCAAAATCATTGATTATAAGTCATTCTATCATTCATAAATTAGACACCAATTAATATTTTGAAATGAATAGTTCAAATCGAACCGCCTTTATATTCAATAGTAACTCTTTTATATTATTGATATTGAAATTAATGTAAAATGCCTACAAATATTAATGTAAAATTACTTTGTTGTGACAATGCAACACAACTGAAATAGTATATATGAGAAAGTGGTTATAAACCTTATTTGAATGATGTTAGTGATGTTGATTTTACTATATTATCTTTTAGTCTGTCCTTCAAAGTTTCACTTTCCAACAACTGTAGGTACCCTACCATATCATTATAATATAGTTTTTCCTTTTTAATGTTCACTTTTTTTAATCATCCGTTTCCTTCATGTAGAGGTAAAAAACTTGATTACCTTACTTTCTAATCACCATATACACATGCAGATTTCATAACTATTGGCATCATGAACTACTTTTGGAGCATGTACTTTAAAAATGTTACACCAAAACCCATTCCATCCTAAAGTTTATTTATGTAAGAGAAATAAATTTCCCATATACTTGGCCCTTTGGTTGTTGTTGAGAATAAGAAAAAAGCACTTGTCCAATTTAAAAAAGGCATTAGTCAAATTAAACTATTTTTCTTTATTTATTCACCTTTAAAAAAATAGTTTTAAACAAAGTTCTCTGCCAAAATGACAAAACTTTGTCTTCCCTCAACAAAATGGTGTTTGATTAGTAGTTTGTGTCTTTTATCATTCTCTCTTTTTCTTTAAAGGATCAATATGCAGTATGTAAAGAAAAAATTCACAATAAATCGTACTATCTAATTCTCATAAGCGTTAAACAATAATAAAAAATATCACAAAAATAGATGAAAGGTAAACATAAAAAGGTAAATGAAGAATTACATAGAGAAATTTATGTGGTTTGACTAAAACTCAGTCTATGTCCACGATCATAAATTTATTAAGAAAGAATCAGGGATTACAACATAAAGTCTATTTCACCAGTGCACTCTCAACTCACGGTTAAAGATAATTGTTCCTTACAAGGTATTATATACAAATAAAATTGTTGAACTAACTTTCAAAAGAGGACATGCCAAACAATTGCAAAGTCACATGCATAGTGATTCAATGAGGAGCGGAAAATGTAAGAAATTATGTAAATTAATTTCTATAATGTGACTCACATGATATTGAGTTTGGGCTTTGGGCCCGTACGTGATTTAATAATAATAATAATAGAATTAAAGGCCCATTGGTTAAGGTGAGAAATATATATCTGATGATACCTAATGAAAACCTGCATCTGATGGAGATTGGGAACTAAGAGCAATAGGGTTCTGTCTCTGCAAATAAACGTAGTCTCACTATTAGCCATCAAGAAAGAGTGTGACAATAACGGGATTGCTAAGAGATAGATTGGGATTAAGGACGTAAAGGAACTGCTCACGTGAGATCACTCATGGATTAAGGTAAGTGCCTATTCCTAATTGATTGTATGAATATGTGTGAGAATCATGATGTGATAAGATCTGTATGTGGACATTATTGTATGCGTTCATTCATGTTTAATTTTACAGAAAATGCCAACTAACGCTAGAAGTAAATTAATGTAGTAGACGGTCTACTCAAAAGCTCTGGTCATGATAAATAGTCTTGAACCACTAAATGTTCTAACCTCTAGATGATTTACTGCCTCTAGACGGTCTAGAAACCTTTGAACATAGCGTTTATCAAACCAAATATTCACAAATATTTACCTGTGTTCAACACAAATATTCTAAGTGGTAAAACACTCACTTTCTCTAAGCCCATTACAGGCTTAATAACCAATCAATTAGATTAGATCCAGGCAATGAAAGAACCTTTTGCTAGACAAAACTTTCTTGATTACATTAGAGAGATTATGGTGTGTTGTGTTGAGACCTTCGCCACCTTCATAGATCCTATAACAATCTCCTCTCTCACAAAATGCAGCTTCACATCAATATGCTTCGTGATTGACTTGGTTTTTTTGAAAAAAGTTGTATAACACTACTATTGTCAATGTAGACTTTTACAACCTGGTCCTGTACTTTCATCTCCTTGACTAGACCTTTATGCCACAAAGCTTCTTTCACAACTTTTGTTATGATAATATACTTTACCTTAGTGGTTGACAAAATCACTACCTTTTAGAGATTGACCTTTCAATTGATAAAAGTACCATATCAAATAACCAAATCAAAATATTATATCACTTACTACCATTCAATATACAATTTTAATTAATTTAAACTTCAATTAAAGAATTAAATATTACTATGTACATATAAATTAATATGTTAATATTTTACATATTAATATTTTAAATTTTGAACCAATATATTAACATTTTAAATTTAAAACACGTATGAACCTAAAAAGCTTGTTTCCAAAAAACATCGTGCAAGAGTAACACAACTTAAGTACTAACCCAATTTCACAGAAGTCATGCAAGACTGACACAACTTTAATTTAAAACCAATTAAAAAAAGTTGTGTTAAGGTTTCACGACTTCATTTCAAACCATGTTTCACTGAAGTCGTGTCACCTAAACACAACTTTACTTAACTAAAACATGACATGACTTTGTTTTCAACATTAAAGTTATGTCACCTTAACACAACTTCACTTTGATATGACAAATTATACTCCATTAATACGATTTTTTTACAATAAAATCATGCCAAATTAGTACGACTATCCCTCTTTCATAATTTTAAAAAAAAAACTCCATTTTTATAAAATACAAACAAAATTATCCCACAGTGATGACAAAACGAAAAGAGTATGTTTAACTAAAAACTTGTTATGAATAAACTCAAGATCCCAAATAAATTTTTAAACTAAAAATTGTGATTGTGGAGATATTTAAAGATATGCTTAGTGAAGGTTAAATTCAGGAAAGAAAGAAGAAAGTAAAAATAAATAAATATTGATGATTTTATTTATAACTGTTAAAGTAATTAGTTTTTTAAAACAAAAAGAACTGATGATAAAAAAACTTGTGCTAAAATGTGCTGCTATGTTGCCCTTTGTCCAATTTATCACACTCATCCCTTTTGTTATATTATAATGATAAAAAAATAGTATTAACTTTAAAAATGAAAATAAAAAGATTAAAAATTTAATTGACATTTTATATTTAACCTAATGAAATAAAATAATAGTTTTCATCTAGGTTGTATCTGGTTGAGGGAGTCTAGTATGCTTTTTGAAACATGCATGTTGATTTGTGATAATTTTAAGAATTTGGTACAAGTGAGTTGTAGGAAAATTGGTCAGTGATAAAATAAGATATGCTATAGGGAAAAAGTGAAGGATATGTGAATATTGCGTGTAAAGGACCATTTGATTTTTGAAATGATTTTATTTTTTGTGCTTTCATTATTATTTTTAATTATTATTGTCAATTAATAAATATTTTTTTATATAAATAGTTAATTTTTTAAAAATAATTCATTTTCATTTTCTTGTGTAATATTTAAAAAAAATTATATTTAAAATATACATGAAATATAAATTTAACTTTATTAATAATTACACAATAAATAGGCTAATAATTTTCATTAATTCAATCAAGTTAATTACATCTACATTCAACTTTCTACTTAAATTTAATATTTTTTAATTAAATTAAACTTCTTTACCTTCCGTTAAGTTATTTCCCAAATGACATCAAATAGATCTCTCAATCAAATAAAACATTAATTCAACCTAGGAACGTCCACGTCCTCATGGCCAGGGTTTTTGTCGGAGGTTGACCTTTCGTATCCATTCATAGTGTGCCATTTAGTTTTTTCAATTGCTGAAAATCATGAAGCAAAATATTTATTTTAATTTAAAATATTATTACTTTCGCATTAATTTGAAGCTTCTACATAATTTTTTAATGGTAGTGCTTAATCCCGCGTGGCTTTGATAGGCAGAAAATGTCCCATTTACGACCCACTTTGTTGCACCAAAGATACAAAGGCAATCGGCAAAATATATTTTATAATGGTTTGTTAATAAATCATTATCCTAATCTTCTAATGAAATATATAATTAAAAAACTCACTAGTCTATGGAATTCTTCAGCAAAATTTATTTTCAAATAAAATCAATAAATACTTTACATTTATCATAATTTTGTAGATTTTTTTTGGTAAGTAGGTATACATTACAAAATTACTCTAATGATTAGACTGAGAGGTAGTTAGGATAACGAAAATTAAAATTAAAATAAATAAATAATAGAATAAAAACTTTATGTCAAAAACTAGTAAATAGGTTCAAGAAATTTATAGTATATTGATTTTTATTTGAAAAATATATAATTTAATTATGATTTTATTATTGGAGTTTCTTGCAAATACACACCTACCCAAGAGTTTAATATGAGTCTAAAAATTTAAAATTGAACCTGACTAAGCCAGATAAGTGAGAATCCATATCTTGAACCCATGAACCAGCCTAAATCCAAATAAGTAGATACTGTAGTAAAAAATCTAATATAATTATGAAAGCCTGAGAGAGCGAGAAGAAGAAAAAGAAGACCACTTGTTTTTAAGGTTATGTAAGAACAATAACCATTACATATAAATCAATTTTTAAAAAAATATAATTAATTATTATATTAACTAAATTATACACTATTTTAAAAATTAAAAAATATTAATATTTAAATTAATATTTATTATTAATAAATAATTTTTAAATTAATATATAATTAATTATTAATAGAAAATAATTAATAATTAATTAAATATTAATTTAAAAATTATTTATCAATAATAAAAACTAATTTAGATATTAATAATTTTTTTATTCTTTAAAATAGTATTTAATTTAATTAATATAAGAATTAATTATTTGTTATTTCTAAATTTTTTTTATTTAAAGATATATAAAATATTTGATGGAGAAAAGAAAGTATAATGTCGGCCAGCAATGTCCTAATAAAGAAATATGATGGTAATAAAACAAATCAATGTGTCAAATGGATGATTAATGACAGAAATTAATGTATATGCCAAAACAAACAAATGAAGTTAATGTGTCAACCGACCGATTCCACTCTCAAACGTAGTTCATAATTATGCATTAAATAAAAAACAAACAAAAATTCTTGCCTGTGAGGAAACACCATTTCCAAAGCTAAAATCTTCTTTCTATTATTGCCTTTTCTTAATTTTAATTAATTAAATGGTAATGAAGCTTTTGTACCTCCTTCTTATGATATTCAAATTATTTGTTGTTTATTAAAATACCAGTTCAAGTTTATTAAAAAACGGTTTAAAAAGTGAATAAAAGAAAAAAAATACCGATAAAAAAGTAAGAAAACCATTTTGTATTTAACGTAATAAATATTATTCCATCAGTTTTTTTAATAAAAAAATTCCTTCTTGGGGTTATTTCTATGTGTCTATATATATAAATATATAAATAAACCTCTGAATATTGGAATAATATTAAGAAAGTTAGAAAGATAAACGTCACTACTTGTGCTGACCCTTCAACACGTACTATTATTATCATATATATATATATATATATATATATATGTTCTGAGCAACAAGGTTGAAAGAAAAATGATAGTGAAGGCAGAGAAAAGCATGCCAGAGGGAGTGAGGGAAGAAGGAGTTGGGTTGAAGCAGCACTTTGTGCTTGTACATGGCCTAGGTGGGGGAGGTTGGTGCTGGTACAAAATCCAGTGCCTTATGGAGAATTCTGGCTATAAGGTGTCATGCATAGACCTGAAAAGTGCTGGAATTGATCAATCTGATGCAGATTCTTTGCTATCTTTTGATGATTATAACAAACCTCTAATGGATTTCATGTCTGCTTTGCCTGAGAATGAACAGGTGGTATTAATTGGTCCCCCCTGCCCCCTTCCTTATGTCCCTTTCTCCACCTTATGTTATATGGGATATGTGATTCCATAGAACTCATCACTCATGTGGTTGCTATAGGTTATACTGGTGGGGCACAGCGCTGGAGGGTTGAACATTACTCAGGCCTGTCACAAGTTTTCAAATAAGATCCGTTTAGCTGTTTATGTGGCAGCTACCATGCTCAAATTGGGATTCTTGACCGATCAAGATCTTAAAGATGTGAGTCCTTTTCATAAACTTTCTCATCTGTTCTTATTCTATATCTGTGGATTGGTATCTTTTAAGATTGAATTTGAGTTCATTCTTCTATATGTATGTTTGTTTCTTGGTATTGGAGTTTGGTAGTATTTGTGCTCGAGGTGAATCGGTGTCTGGAATCTTGAAGGTTTCCAGCAAGGATGATGCCGATGCTGTGTTGAAATAATTGGTTGCCAACTGTCTTCACAAACAGATTGTAGATTTTAGTTCTTAGCCAACTCTGAGGCTCACTAAATTATGCTTCTGCATACCTACTCTCAGTTTTCCCCCAAGGATAGCACCATGTGCAAACAAACCAGCAGCTGTTTAGCAATAGGAGAGTTTGTTTGTTCAGCATGAAAGGGACTTTTTTCAATTGGGACTTCCTTTCTTTTCTCTATTTTACGTTATCCCCTCTCTTCTTTCCTTTGTAAAGGAGAAAATTCATATTTTTTATCCACTATTAGAGTTATTAATTTGGTCAATGATCTTCTCTACTCAGATTACCACCTTTACAGGCTTTGACAACGAAATACTTGGAATTTAATATTGATCAGTAAAAGGGGTAGGCATTCTGACCCGGGCTGTTTCTGGTTTATTTTATATTATGTACAATTATTATTTAACAAATCTAACTCTAACCCAATCTTGTAAAAGCCTAGAACTAGAATGTGTACGAACAAAACAAAGTTAATTGTCTTTATTCAAAATCATTACAGCGACTTCTTCAAAGCTTCCCTTCTGTGTCTACTCTGGTTTATCAATTATCATCAATCATTGTGTGATATCCAAACTCCTATAAAATAGCAATCCCTGTATTAATGATTATAAGCAATCTTTGTTTGGAGACAAGAAATTGCCAAATCTCTTGCTTTCTTTTCCATAGATCTAATTGTATGTAGGTAATATCGAATTTTCAATGTACCCCTAATTATTGAAAAGTAACAAAATTCAGGAGCCTAATTGCTAGAATTAATTATGTCAGTAGAGTATAGCTAATTTTTCTGTGCCAGGTAAATAGCAGATATAATAGAAAGTTTCTCTGGTTTGTAACAAGCAGGGTGTGCCTGACTTATCTGAATATGGGGATGTGTACGAGCTAGGATTCGGATTGGGACATGACAAGCCTCCAACCAGTGCTTTGGTGAAGAAAGAATTTCAACGCAGAATCCTCTACCCTTTGAGCCCTCAAGAGGTACATAAATATCATAATTAATAATTAATTAATATTTCACTGCAAATGAAAAAAAAGGGACATGCTACATTGCTGAAGCTATACTATGTAGCAATGCAATTGCATGCAGTGTACCTGTTTAATAGTATGTCACTTTCTCGGGGCATTAGGGAATAGGGTACCCCACATGACATGCTTTGGCCCATTGTTAATGTCATCCTCAGCTTTGCCATATGTAGGACCATTTATAGCTATTCCTTTGAAAAGAAAAAAGAAAAACACAGAATTATTCTTCCAAATGCAAACAACTTTATCAAATATTATTTTCCTGGGCCAAATGTTTGTAGTTTTCCCAAAGTGAAACAAATGAAGTTGGCATGTGCATGCAGCATATATGTATATAGTTGAACTGTGAGCATCTAGAAGGAATGACTAATAGTGGAATGATGGGCCAGGATTCAACCTTGGCTGCGATGCTGTTGAGGCCAGGGCCAGTGCTAGCATTGACGAGTGCGCAGTTCAGAGAGGATGATGGTGAAGTAGTGGAGAAGGTGCCCCGCGTGTACATAAGGACAAGGCATGACAAGGTGGTGAAGGCAGAGCAACAGGAAGCCATGATACAGAAGTGGCCACCATCTACTGTGTATGAACTGGACACTGACCATAGCCCCTTCTTCTCTTCCCCGTTCCTTCTCTTTGGCTTGCTTCTAAAAGCTGCAGCTTTGGACGTTGGATTCCATGCTTCTGCTTGAGGACTGCGCCTCCATGCTTTTTTCTTCATTGCTCTCCAGAACTGTCAAGTGGGAACTCAATCTAGTACTATATGTATACATTATTTGTAATTATCATGAATAATGTATAAATTATCATCCTATCTATTTCTCCCAATATTTGTTGGATCAATATGAGAGACATACTTTATTTTATCTAATTCAGATATGATTGTTTCAAATAAAGAATACAGTGGTTTGGAGATAACAGAAAAGTATTGGTGAGAAATAATTGTAGATTACATATCCTAATGGTTTTCTAATTTTAGTTCCGCTTAAATCCACACTTTAAACATAGTATAAGGATCTTTTATATTTATTTTCAAAATATAAGATATATATAAGTTGAAACATTCTTTAATTGCAAATTACTTTCTCAGATGGAGTTACATAACTCTTATGAAATAACCATACTAGTAAATATGTTGAAAACTTCGTACTAAATAAATATATGACTAAAATGTGTAGTTTACCATCTAGTTTGGTAGGATTAAGACAAATAATATTTATTTCATTTTAATTTCTTTAGTATATATTAAAATAGAGAGTGTTATCTCATATTATCAGAACTCAATGGTAATTGTTAAAGGTATATGTAGAAATTTTTTTTTGATGATTAAGTTAGTAAAAACTAGATCTATGTTTTTGGAAGTATTTAGTAAGAAAGAGATTGATGGAGTATTCAATGGATAATCAAGCTAGACTTTTGGGCCTAGGTTAATATCTAAATATAGATTGTTACTAAGTATTGGATTATCTAGTTTGTTGTACCAAAATCAATTTTAATGTTTTTTTCGAGTTGTTAGAATTTGTTGGTGGTTTTATTTGTGATTCTTGGAAACTAGTAAATGTAACTCGCTGTATGGCATACGAAAGGTGTTAATGATGAGGTTGTTCTCCATACGCATTTATGAGGCCTTTTTATTCGTAATGATAAGTTATTGCTTTCTACAAATTGTTATTCACTAAAATGACTAATGTTTCAATTTTTTTCATGCCATGTGGCCTTAGTATATGATGTTTGGGTGTCTTTTTCATGAAACGTTTAAAATGCTTAAATTGTTTTATATTTGGTTGTTTTTGCTTCATCTTCCCCTTGTTGTGTTGCATTTGTGAGAGCTTCCTTTTGTTGCCTTCTCCATTTAGATTTGCACCGCCCTTTAGGTATATTTCCAATGTCTTCTTCTTCTTTGTTTTCTAATTCTTCCAACAAAAGTTAGTAGAGAAATCACTCTACGAGAATGCTCAAGAAATGCTAAAGATTCAAGAGTTAGAGAAAAAAAAACCAAGAGTGGGATTAGAAGTTAAGAGCCAAGCACGACCTCTCACTATCAACAAAATATTTGAAGATCCCACAAAGTCAAGGTAGGATAAAAAATTTGGAGATCGAGATAAGTTTACTGAAGAAAAGTTTGGAAGTTACTGAAGAATTCAAGAGAAAACTTAAAGATGTTGAAGCAAGTGTCATATGTTTGCAAGAGGAAATCAGAAAGATGTAAAAGAATCAAGAGGAGTTAAAGGTGGAAAATTCCAATCTTGCTATGGCATGCTTGAAGGTTATGTTGAAGGCTTTAAAAAGGTGATGCGTCAAGCTTTATTTTACGCTCCCTCTATCAGGATAGAAAAATATGGATCACATACAAAAAATATATAAACCACATATGGATCTGTACATCAAATAATATTTCACAAATAAAATATCAATTGATGCCTTCCAAAAAACTCATATTAAGTAATGAATCATGGTATGTCCATTATAACCCAATTTTCACATCTACATGTGTCATAGTATGCAAGAACTCCCCCTAGCTTCTCACCATCTAATATAATAGTTTATGTAACTTAGAATATCAGTGAAACAAGGGGATCTCTATTATAACACATAAGTGTCTTTACTTAATACACAACTCAAATAATGGTGCATGCATCATCCCATATTTGTGACCTTATATTCATACATTCCATACAACATAGTTCATTTGATCAACAACAATAATTCAATTAATCATATAAAGAGATTGTAACATTTATAAACATTTAAAAACATGTTTTTATAAAACATATAAAACAGTCTCAGCTTAGCCAAAAACTTGCTTGCCCAATGAGAAACTCCCAGTTTCAACAAAACAATTCACCCAATGAGAGAAATGCTCACCCAATAACCAACCAAAATTCTCAAGTTTCTAATTTATTGAATTTTGCCTAGCAACTCTGCATGGTTCAATGATTCAATAGAATAATGCAAGTATGCCTAACATTGAATATTTTTCTTTAAGATAACCACAACTTGAACCAATTTGTCTTAGATGTTGTATACTAACACAAAACTAACAAACACAACAAATTTCATTCATTCAAACTATACAAAATTTTATATCAATTAATATTCATCTCAAAACTCAAACATTTAAAATATGTTCAAACAACACACAACTCTACATAAAACTCAAGATATTGTGACTATGTCACCTTCACATCCAAACACCAAGGTACTATCAAAATCATAAATGGCTTCCCTTACATGTAATTCTTTACTCTAAAGTAACTTTCACCTCAAGTAAGAGAACTATTTAAAATCTAAAGACCTAGAACAAAGTATTCAGACAAAAATTTAGCATAAGTTTAATCAAGTTGAATAGATCATTTTTCTCAACTAACTTCATCAAGATTAATGACAAATTCAAAAGAAAAAAAAAATTTAAGAACAAGAGGAACTTATCCTAATTGGAAAACTGACTAATTGAAAATGATTCTTAATTTTTTATATATTGTAAAGTATGATCGAATTATGAAAGGGATGAAGTTAGGAGGAATAAAATTAAAAAGAAGGTAGAGAGAAATTCTAGAAAAAGAAATGAAACATTGTTTTTTATCAAAAAGAAAGAATAGTAAGTGAGATTTTACAAAACTGGTAATAATTATATAATTGATAAGATGAAAAAAATAAATAATTACAAAACTAATATAATTTAAACAAAAATTAATAATAAAATCTTTTAAAAATTATAAAAATAGAAAAGTCATTCAAAATAAGAAGTTATACTTTCAAAAACACAACTTCTACATAATGTAGAAGTCATAATTGATTACACGACTTTGATTTTTTTTTATTTTTAAAGAAATCGTATATTGAAAACATGATTTTAATTTTTTAAATTTATTTTATTTTATTTTATTTAGAAGTAATGCACTTAAAGACACCACTGCTCTTCTTAAATTTTAAACTAGGTTGAAGAAAGAAAAATAATGACGATTATAATTAAGAAGACTTTTTTTTAAATCTTGAACAAAGTTGGAGAAAAAGAAAGAATAACTAATACAATTATGTAAATTAAAGATGTTCTTTTTACTAATATTTTCAAGGATAACAATTACTATAAAAGTTAGACAAATTTATTTTTATTTTTATTTTTTACTGTTTTATATGATTTGAACATGTTGCAAACGCCTCATATTTAGACGCAGATTGATGTGAAGTGTGATGATTTTGATGTGAAATGCTGATAATGTAAATTGTAGGGTGTCGAGTGCCGAAGACTAAGAAGAGAATAGTTTGGTCTCTGCCCTCCTTCTAGCTCTCAACATAAGGATCGTCATGCCTTAAGAACACAATTTTTAAATAAAATAAAATAATTTAAAAATCAATATAGTGTATTAAACAAATAATTTTATGAAAAAATAAAAAACTGAAATCATATAATCAAAACATAACATCTATTTTAATGCAGAAGTCCTGTTTATAAAGCTAGATTTCTTATTTTGAAGTTATGTTTCTCGAACACAATTTATCTATATTTTTGTAATTTTTTAAAAATATATTTATTTTAATAATTTTTTTTTAAAAAAATACACTAATTTTATATAAAAAAATTGATAAATAAAGACAAGAATTAAAAAAAGATGGTGGAAAAAAAACTAGCCCTAATACTTTTTTGGTAGAATACGAATCTCCTCATAAAAAAGGTAAATAGCAGAATTAGAGTTTAAATAGTTAAATGATAAAAACATTATAGCCATGAAATGGTAGCGCATACATAACTCACAAAAAAGTGGTAAAAAAAATAAATTTAGCCTCTTTTATTGTCTGTATTCAAAATTTATTTTAGATTTCAATTAGTGTAAGTTAAATTAGGTAAATCTAATATGAATAAAGATATTGTATTGTTATTTTTATTTCATTTACAATATTCAAATATAATATATTATTTAAAAAAATAATATTTTTCTTATAGTTGGACCATGCACTAACAAAAATAAGTTTAATCATAAAATATATTATAACCTAATAATTTTTTATATTTTAAAACCCATCTTGTTTGACGATTTTTTTTTTTTTGAATTGATCTCCATATTTACCGTAAGAAAATCCATGTTTATTACAGTGGCGGTAGATAACAAAAATACCAATATTTTCCCCAGCTGGCATATTGTGTAAAATAATATTCTGGCCTCTATTTTGTCCCTATCATACTGAGAAATTGACCAGAATTTGGCTTTTGTGTAGATAAAATTATAACCAATTATGCATTAACAGGAACACAAAACAGACCTCTGAATTTGACTTTTTGGAATATTAAATTTTAGTCTATACTATTTTTTTTTTAAATAAAGACAACAATGTGTTAAAAAAGTATTTTGGTACTTGTACTAGCTGGGAAAAATATTCAAAACAATTACATGAAATTGAATATATAATATATAAAGGATTATAATAATTTTTACAAAAATCAAATTTGAAAAAAATTATATCTTCTTCTAGATATAAAATATATTGCAACCAATTTTTACTATCAAAATTAACTTACTTATGAATTTGTGTCCCTCTAAGGAAAACGTAGTGTTGATCAAAAGTTTTTGTTAATTATGACCAGTGATTATTTTGGTGTCACTCAAGAATGATCTTGAAATTGTAAAAAAATAAATATTAATGTGTTGTACCAATCAAAAGAAACTAATGATTAATAATGTAATCAACCCTTAAATATTAGTGTGCGTCTTTAAATTAGTTTCATTTAAGAATATTTAACTTCTACAAAAATTACGCCTCTAATACGCTACTCAACTATATATTATTGCCACGTAAAACATAATCTATTAGTGTACCAATGTATATAAACTCCTGTTATATATATATATATATATATAAAGTGTACCTTTCTTAAAAAATTAATAATATCCACATTAGTACGAGATAAATTTATCTAACGATCTATAACTACGTATATTACAAATTTTATAGTTGTCAATTATGTAACATGATTTTCATATAATTGAAGGTGAGACGTTACATATTCAAGAAAATATTTTTTATAATTCCAAATATGAATAAATTAAATTTATTATTTTAGAACTTCACATTGTAGTCTTCAAAGTACATAAAATAAAATGTGTACCACACTCAAAGATGTACCGACGAACAACACAGTACTTTAAAACTAAAATTCCATCAAATTTAAGGTTGGATTTAATCTTTACGTATTATTAAACTATATAAAAAAAAAAAATCTCCTAAACAATAGAAATGAACAATTTAAAAGTTAATACAAGTAATAAATATTTAATCATTGTAATAAATCTAAAAAAATATCTAAATTTTGTTCAATGTATTCATGAATATAATTTTTTTTTATTAGCAAGAAAAAAAAAATAAAGAATATTTTAAAGATACTTCAACCCTTTTAGAACACATCCTAACAAAACCATTTACTTCTACTTGTCCAACGTTTTATCAAAAATAAAAAAAAACTAACTCCTCAAGCACAACTTGTAAATCTAATATTTCATAAGGACATTACATGATATTCAAAATCTTACTCTGCATTTCAAATAAAAAGTTTTAAACAAAACCAAAAAAATCTCATACAAAAGTCCAAACCACAACCACTATGTACCACGACCTGCGTTTTACATTTTCTTCAACCTTCCACCTTTGAATTTCAACAAGGCTCCATACCTTCATAGTGATTATTCTCTCCTAGTAGACCAACCTAAGAATTTTGACTCTGCATACACTACACATCCTTTACGCTCCAAAACAACTGACAACATTTTGCAGATAACAAATCGAAGAAAAGAACTCCCTCCAGCCAACAAAACACAAACCAGAATCCTCCCGCATTCAACAACCTACACGAAGAAAAACAAAACCATAGTCTTGTCTACAACAAGCCAAATTACTATTACAGAAGGCATATCAGAAAATAATAACTCAATTATCTTATCTAATGTATCTCATACATTCCAAAGGTTCCAAACATCAATCTGAATAAGAAAAATCGATAACATGCTCCTTTGCTAGTATCCACGACCAAACCTTCATTTGTGCGATAATGAAAACTTCCACATGATCAACTCTATCATTTTAAAAATATTACCATTCTTATGTTTCCAAATCTCTCCAACTATTGTTATCCAAATACTCCCCCAAATTCTATTGCTCGTAGCATTCAAAAAAGGAAATTTGTTATGCATAAAATGTGATTTCGCATCATAATGATTTACCATCGACATCCCCAACCAATTATAACACATCCCCCAAATATGCCAAGCAAAAAAAAAAAAAACAAATGATTTATAGACTCTTCTTCCACACCACACAAAACACACAAATTATTTAGTAAAACAACACCACGTCTAGACAAATTATCCTTTGTTGCTAAAGCCTTTTGTAACACTCTCCAAGCAGTTATCTAAGCAGATGAGATATACTTTATCTTCTAACTGTTCAAAGATTAAAATATTTTTGCCTTGTAATTCTCTCCTTAAAAGTACATAAGCAGATCTAATCGTATACCTCCCATAATTCCCCTCCCTCCAAATCCAATTATCATCTTTTTCACAATCAGCAGCTTCCTTGACCACTAAGTTCCTTCTCCGTTCCAACTTCCAACTCTAACTAACACCGGACCACTCCCCAACTTGATTATCTTTATTTAATGATAGACCATACAACCATGGAAAAACCTTCCTCAGCTCTACCCTCTCCAACCACTTATCTTCCCAAAATCTTACATTTTTCCCTGTACCCAAAACCCACTTGCCATTGTCGTCAAATTCATTTTCCCATTCCTCTAACCTCCAAATCCTTTTCAAATCTCTCAACCACAACGAATCCTTAATTCTAATTTTATTATCCTTTAGATCTCTCCAACCCCCGTATTTAGACTCAAGAATATCCTTAAAGCACAGTTAAAATGTCTGATATCTATCACACCTAACCTCACCTAAACCCTAAAAAAAATAAAATTCATTAATATAACATTAAATTTAAATACAATTACTAAAATAAATACAATCAATTACATATACAATTTAATTTTTAACTTAAATCTATACAATTTAATTTTTAACTTACATCGCTATTATTTTGTATAGATATACAAATAAATCACCATTTTTAAAATTGGGTGCCAAGACATAAATGATCATTTACAAATCAAAATCAATTACAAATCTTTAAAACTTAAATTTGTATGGGTATATGATCATAAAATCATCATTCCAATGCTCATATATAAACAATCTCATAAATAAAACAATAGTCTCTACCCAAAATATCAATAGTGTGTTTGAATAACAATTAACAACTTATTAAAAATTAAAATTGCTTTTAATTCAAATTTTTTTTAATATTTTCTTTGAATAAAGAAATTAATTGTTACTAAATATAAAAAATTATTTTAATATTAAATAATATTTAACAATTCAAAAATATAAATTGATATTTTTCAGAGTCGATGTTAGTCAAAATTATTTTTTTAAGTTGAATTTATTTTTTAGTTGAGCTTTTAATACAAAATAAATCAAGGGTGTTGATGAAAGAGACACTGTTCATGCTAAAAAAAACTCTTATTAAAATAATATAAGGAACAACAGTAAAATATAGGAAGAAAAATAACTTTATGAAAGAAATATTTTTTAAAATAAGTTAAAAAAAATAATATCAAACACAGTACTTTATTGGAGATCACACATATAAAGATATTTTATAATATAAATGAGTGTTAATCTGATCTATAATCAAATTTTATAAAATTAAATTAAAATTAAAATTCACTTCCAAATGTAATTAGAGTAATTTAGATTTTATTCTAACAAGGTTTTTTTGAACTTAAATAATTTTAAGTTTAACTGTGACTATTAACAACTTTGACAACCAAGGACTCAGATTCAAAATAATGTTTGGGATATAGTTTCATAGTGAAGGAAGAACTTGAACAACTTAGGCAATATAGCATCTTCTGGTTTTGTAAAAAGAAAAGAAGAACGTTTCATGCTTATAAAATTCAGAATAAATTGAAATGAGTGGCATCAATTCCATGAGTGATATTAATGCTGTAATTCCACTACCTGACTCTTGCACTGTTGATGGGCCAGTAGCTGCAACCAGACCCAAACATAAGTTGAGTGGGAAGAAAACAAGTGATCTAAAACTGATTACCCTGCTTTTTCCAAAGGATTTGCAGAGAAATGAAAAATAAAAAATGGGTAAAGTACTAAAGTTCATGTCTCTGGGAATGCTTGCTTCCTCCTGTAACATCACAATGGATTTATCGAGGGAATCTTACTGTCCCTCATGCATGACACCACACATGTTCTTTAAATTCCTTTTCATGTGATCAAGAGAACATGTTCTGTGCATGAGAATTTATGTCACAATAATTTATAGGTGCTGCTTAATTGCACAATCATTAGTGTAACCAATTTACACAAACTTTTCTCTCAGGATACACACACACACACACACACATATATATATATATATATATATATATATATATATATATATATATATATATATATATATATAAGAAATGCATTGTTTGAGTGTGTTATTTGAACTTAGGACCCACTAGCTCCAGAATCCATGTGGTATGTTTGGCATGGAATGTGAGAGATGGGTCATTCTGATCTCATTCAGTGACATGCCAATATTTGTTCATACAGAAACTATTTTCATAACTATGCAGTGGTCTGAGTGTAATGTCCATGATAACTTTGCTGGAACTGTTGGAAACTAATATAAGAAGTCATGTAACAAAATATGATGCCATCTTTGTATTTTGAAACTAAATAATAATATGTACATTTTTATTTTATAAAATATTTTAAGTTTTTACTGTTACTATTCTGAAAAAATGTCATATTTTCACCATTTTGCATGAATATTCAGTTAAATTTTTATATTTTTTTATTATAAAATAATTTATCTTCATTCATAGTTTTAAACAAAATATTTTAATATAGTATATTTTTCTTCGTATTTTTTTTTAATCTTTTGATTTAAGAGTTGTAAATATTTATACTTTACTTTATTAATCTTCTTTTAGTATTATATACTTTTATTATGAGTGAAAAAGGCTAATTATATTAACCTTAATGTTGTGTTTGAATCCGCTAATGGAGTGACAGTGTGGATGGGCATATTTGGAGACGAGGGTGCAGACGAGAAATGAGTTAGATGTATTTTTTTTTCTCTCACATATGCAAAGATTATCAAAGATGTCCACTTAGGATATAAGTATTTTATGTTAATACCCTTAAGATGACTTTGCAACAGTGAATGCATGAAATGAGATTGGTTTGTACTACTGTGAAGAAGGAATCAATGCTACACATTGCACCACAGAGACTATGCTACACACTGCACCATAGTGAGGAATCTTTTGATTGGTTTGACTGAGTTGAAGAATGAGTAATGTGCTTTCATTCATTCATTTGAGTGTTGGTATTGTGAGAAATATGGGTTTTGTGAGAGTTGTGCCATGAGTGAGAGTGAACTTGAAATTTTTTGCTATGTTAAGGACGAGCCAAAGAAGACATACGAGGTAATGCATGCATTGTTTTTGGATTAAAATCGATTTTCTCTTAGTTCATTTTGGATTAGAATCGATTTTGGTTAAAGTATAATGTTGTGAGAATCGATTTGCATCCTTCTGTAAAACAAGACAAAATCGATTTTTCTTGATGCACAAAAGTTTAGAATCGATTTTGGCTTATGTATAGGACAGGGAGAATAGATTCTATTTGTTTTCTGATGTGCTGAATCAATTTTCTATTATTTTAACTATATACATAATCGATTCTCCTTCCTATTTTGTGATGTGTTGAATTGATTTTCGATCCATTCTATGGTGCTTGAAAAGTAATGTAATGATTAATTGACATCATTATATCATGCAACACATGATAAAATGTCATGACAATGATATGTCTCTTCCATATGGCTGTTTAATCACACACGTGGTTGTTGTATGACATGAACTTGATGGGAGAGTCATCAATCACGTTAGGGTGAAATAACATCTTTGGAAAAAAAACCATGAAAAAATTAATATCTTTGAGGTCAATGGCGTGTGGCAACTTGGAAGGCCTGACGACGAACATGAACAAGAACACGAAGACATTCCATTGCCTCAAGAACATGTTGCAGGCGCTCATCCTTAACCCGAAATCCCCCATGATTCGGCGATGTTAACACAAATTTGGGGGGAATTCAAAATATACAGGAAAGTATGTCAAGCATGAGGTTGGATATTAACACTTTCAACACACGTTTGGACCAAATCGAAGATAGACTTCATGAGCTTGAAGGCAATGAAGAACATTGATTGTATTTTTATTATGTTATTATTATTTTTTATGTTGAACTTACTTTGATTGTCAGTTAAATTTAATGTGTTATTGGACATTATTATGTTTGTAATTTTTTTAAAGTTCCCATGACATAACATCATTTAGGATTCTAATGTAATGACTTCATCTATCGTATATTGTAATCACCGACTATTTCATGTTTATCCAATGTTTATTAATGATAAGTGAAAGTTGTTATTTTATTTTCTTTGTTTTATTGGATATAAATTGAAATAAAAAATTATACATCAAAAATAAAATAATTTTTTTCATGTTGTTAATCAATATTTTATAATATTTATGAAAATATGCAAGTTTTATCATGCTACTATGTTTAAATTGTACATTGTTTTTAAAATATATAAATTATTCAAACTATTAATAATATTAATTATTTTATTACTATTATAATTATTAATATAATTATATATATACAATATAAAAAATTAAATATTAGATAAAATTATTTAATAATTTCAAAAATATTTAATTATACTATTAATAACAATATATAATTATAAATAATAAAAATAATAAAATAAAATTATAATATCAACAAAACATATATAATTATATAAAATAATATATATATAATAATAATAAATATTATGTTCATAAATTTTAATATATTTAATAAATTTATTTGAATTTAACACACATAAAAATTATTATATTTTTTTTTATTAGAAAATAAGAGTAGTTATGAATATTATATATTAGAAAAAAATAATTAACTCGGACCTAAAAAAAAAATATACCATAACTCATAACAAGGGTAAATTTGCAAACTTACATTTTATACCTTTAGAATAATTTATAAATTCTCTCATAACTATCACATCACTCATAAATTTCAATAAATCATCATAATAAATCCACTTTATCACCTCTCAATACATACCTCACACATCCTCTCCAATCCTACATCCTCTCTAATCCTTACAAATTCACTCCCTTCCTTTCTCACAAATTTCCACCTCAATCCAAACACAACATAAGTGTGGTAACTTAATCATCAACATTATCATATAAATGATTAATAACTTAAGATTTTAGATATATTAATCAATACCATATCTTTCTTTATCATCTTTCATAATAAAATTCTTTATTATATTTTTTTTTTACTTTTATTTTTAGCTTTTCAAACATAGGTTGTAATGCTTTAGTGTTTTATGAATTCAAATATATGAATTCATTCATTTTCTCTAACGTGTTTCCATAACACTGAGTATTCTTCTAAAATTAATTTATATTCTTATTAGTGTTTTATATTAATTTTTTTAATTATAATTAAGGATGTATATTTTTTTTTTATGTAGCAATATATATCTGATGTATCCATGTTACATGTCAATATGTATTTTTTTTTGAATATTTTTACTGACGAGTGAGACTATATGCAAAGACATTTTATATTTAAGAAAAATGTATATGAGGTAAAAAAATATAAATCAATTAATATTTCATACTTCACTTATTTATAATATTATATATATATTGTTTTTTTTTTTACTTGTATGGACCTTGGCCATGTGTCCGCGATGATCTTAATATCTTATTAGTATATACTTATCCAAGTACTTTCTAATATAAGATTAAGATGTAATAGTGTGTCTCATATATTTGACTAAAATCTTTTTGGAAGCATAATTTGTACATTAGTCTCTCACACTTGAGGAAGGATAAGTAACAAAGAGTTTAGAAAAAAAAAATTCATTTTATTTATCCAACACCATGTCTACTTTATTCATATAATGACTTCAAACTTGATGAAGGACAAATGACGAAAATTCCATGAAAAATAATATTTTTTGTTGACACCAAGTTGACTACATTGACCCTAAGTTTGAGAAAAAAAAAAGTGATGAAGTGTTTCCAAAAAAAAAAATCTCATGTTACTATTCTTATTGGATATGCTTTGTTTTATTTTTCTTTACTTTTCCATCTTGATTTTAACTTTGCTAAGTTCTTCTATATATTACAATCATCATGGTTGTTGCTAACCCAAAACACCAAGAAATTGTTCAAGTAGCTTTGCATGAAATGCATTATGGCAGCCAAGAAAGAAAAGAAAGATGAAATTGGTCTAGTTGAGCAAATTGTTGAAAATAACTCTATAAGTCGACTATATGATGGGCAGAAAATAAAAGTAGTTTGAGGGAAAATGCTCCAAGTTAGTCATTGATAGGTTGTCATGAAAAGAAAGATGAGAGGGAGGGAGACAGAGAAGTTGAAGGAAGAGATTCTTGGGTTGGACCATAATGTACTTGGTTATGACGTTATTGGTTTTAAATTTAACTCGAGAGAGAACACTTTTTGAAATGAAACATCCTGTTATTGGTTTTAACTTGAAATCGAGAGGAAACACATTTTGAAGTAAATTGTCTTAGGCTAAGATGTTACCAATTTTAACTTGAACTCGGTAGGCATCATCTTTTGATGTGAAACATCCTAGACTAAGATATTATCAATTTTAACTTGAACTTTGAAGGAATCACTTTTGTAAGTAAAATATCTTAAACCGAGATGCAATTTCAACTTTAACTTGGGAGGGACCACTATTGAAAGTGACAAATCATAGGCTAAGATGTTATCGATTTTAGATGCTATCGATTTTAACTTGAACATGTGAGAGATCACTTTTGAAGGTGAAACATCATTGGATGAGATGTTATTGATTTTAACTTGAAATTGATATGGATCACCTTTAGAAGGGAAACATCTTAGGTCGAGAGACTATCGATTTTAACTTGTACTCATGAGAGATCAATTTTGGAAGTGAACCATCATAGACTAAGATGTTGTCAATTTTAACTTGAACTAGGGAGGGATTACCTTTGGAAGAGAAACATTCTTGATCAAGATGCTATCAATTTTAACTTGAACTCAAGAGGGATCACTTTTGGAAGTGAAACATTTTAGGCTGAAATGTTATTAAATTTAACTTTGGGACGAATCAACTTTGAAAGAAACATCCTAAGTTCATACGTGTTAGGATGAAAGGACCAAATTTGTTGTGTTTATTATGATGTTTAGACTAGGGGTGTTCAAAATTGAATTTGTAAAACAAAGTCAAAAATGGATTCAAAAAATGGATAATTGATCAAAATCAAAGATTATTTTATCAATTTGGATTTTTTTTCCAAAATCAAGGGGTTTGGTTTAGTTTACAGTTTGACACTCTAGAACTGACCCAAACTAAAGTCAATTATTTAAATATTATTATATTACATATTATTTCACTCATGTATTAGACATGTGTTGTAAAGGAAAACTTAATGAGTGTAACTTGATTCATGCATCAACCTCTTTCTATTTTTGTCTTTGAGGTGCCTCTTTCTATGGTATTAGAATATAAATTTATAATGGCTTGACACCTTAAATTCTTTAAAAATTATATTTATTTTATATTTTTCTATATACATATGTAACATATGAGTAACTCAATATGTTTAACAAAAAAATTGGTTATAAACTTCCAAAAACAAAAGAAATGAAAATTATGAATTAAAAACCACAAAATTAATCTAAACCAAAATTATGAAGAATTGGTTTGCTTTGGTTTGTTTCAAATTTTTACGTTCAAACCAAACTAAATTACATATAACTTTTATGCTTGGTTTGAATGTATTTTAAACCAAAAAATTGAACTACACCACACCACAAACACTTAGTTAAAACTTTCTTGTCCACCAACTTTAGAATCTAATTAGTTAGTAGCTAATACATTGATAGCTAATTATATACCAATTTAGAAACTATTTATCAATAATAAAAACTAATTTAGATATCAATAATTTTTTTTTATTTTTTAGAATAATATCTAATTTAGTTAATATAACAATTAATTACTTTTTGTCTCTAAAATTTGTTTCTACTTAATGATTTTCTAGTAGTGAAAGTTTCTCATTTGAGTGAGGTTGAGAATACTTAGTAGAGGATAACATCGTTTATGGTGTATAAATTGACTTGTGTGACATACACATCTATGCGTTCATTGGAATCCATGTGTCATCATATCATCAATTACAAGTTATTTCCAACTGGTTAGGAGGAAAATTTCCATGACCCCATCTATGAAGGGATGTCAACAAGATTCACCTATACTTGAGGGTATGGGTAGAGGTGTGGTGTTATAGCCCCAACTTTTGATGTTGTCAACTTCTATTCTTTTTGACAAATGTGGGGGAGGTGGTGTGGTTGTAAGTAGCTTAATGCTTTTGGTTCCTCTCTAGAATGTTCCAAATTAATGTCGTAGTATGCACCCCAATTCTCTTAACTTCTTAGTTATCAAAGTATTATTGAGTGTGAGAGTATCCATCTCCTTTATGCTTTTAAGTTTTGAGCTCTTTACTAAGCTAGACAAACAATGTTGTCTCACTCACATTATTCATTTGGACTTTTAGTGATTGTCTTAATTCATTTTTTGTCAAGTTCCTTGTAGATATCATATTTTTTGAAAAAATCTTACCCAACCTCGTAGTAAACGTTGAATGTTCTTATAAATGATCGAGTGACTCACAAGACCAATTTGTACTCTTCTTTGTGTTTATGCATGTATCATTCCTTACGTGTCAAGATGCATTCTTCCTTGCATATTAAGATTTATTCGTGTTATATCTCAAGATACATCATTCTCTATGTTTCAATATGTATCCTTCATTGAACTTTAGACCAACAATGAGGATACATATAAAGACATTCCAATACTCAAGATGTACAGTTGAAATAATAAACGTGTAATTAATGAACTATTCATACCTTAGAACTTTCACCTATTTAAAATATTCTATTCTATGTGTTTTTACTTATATGAGTCTTGATCATGCATCTAAGACGATCTTAACACCTAATTGGTATATAACATTTTATTAGTTATATAAACATTTTGACACATACACTATGCTTAAGAAAGGACACATGACAAAGTATATATATATATATATATATATATATATATATATATATATATTATATATATATATATATATATATATATATATATATATATTCTTTAACCATCACATTACATCGATGATATCTTACACTTACAAATTAAAAAAAACAAATAAATATAATATGATAAAATTGATATTTAAAACAAACACGAGTAGAAGATGTGACTACCAATGTTACTATTATTGTTAAATCACTACAAGAAAATCAATTAATTAGAAACCAATTTTAGAAACAAAAAATAATTAGTTACTATAGTGACCAAATTAGAGACCATTTTGGAGATAAAAAAAAATTTTGGTTTCTAAATTAGTTTCTATTATTGTTAAATGATTTCTAAATTGGTATCTAATTAACTACCATTGTTTTAATTACCAATTATTTAGTTTTTAAATTTGGTAGCAAAAAACTTAGTAGCTAATTAGATACCAATTTAGAAACCATTTAACAATAATAAAAATTAATTTAGACACCAAAAATTTTTTAAGTCTCCAAAATGGTTTCTAATTTGGTCACTATAGCAACTAAATATTTTTAGTTTCTAAAATTGGTTTCTAATCAATGATTTTCTTGTAGTGAATATAAAGTTAAAAAATTATTAAAATTAACATTCAGAAAGAAATTTATATACTTTCAAAAATTTAAAAAAAAAAATTAGTTGTAATAAATATTATAAAGTCCCTTAAACTCTTTAACCTATAGCACCATGCAAATGGCTAAATACATATACAGCTGATAAAAAAGAGAAACGTTAGTATTGTCATAAGAGAGCATGGAAAATAACTTCTACACACAAAATTTTGTAGGGAAGAAAAGAAAAAGAGCTTTTAATAAATTAAAATTATCTTATACATAAATTAATTTGAATCTTTTATTGCATAGTGATGCCTACCAACCATGAAAGTGTTTATAAAAAAAAAGAATTAAGTTTTGAATTTTTTTCTAATATATCTTATCTAAACTTTTACTTTTTAAATTAAATAGATTTTTTTGGATGATTTTTTAATTCGTCATATTATTTTAAGTATTCTCAATTTGATTTTTTTTAAAAATAATAAATCATGAAGAACTAGTGATAAGTCATCAGTCAAAATTAATTTATTGATAAAAAGCAATGAAAATCACATCTTAATGTAATAACGTTGTCACTATAAAATTATGGAAAAAAAGTAAAATCAAATTGAGATAATTTAAAATAGTGAGAAGAAATTAAAAAATTCATCCTGATAATAATAAAATATTATTTAACATATTTTTTAGTTTTATATAAAAATTACTTTTAACTTATAAATTTAATTTTCTCTTTTTAAAAAGCATTATGTAAAAAGGTTTTTCAAATATATTCTTACTCTAGAGTGAAAAAATGTTCCAAACCTCAAACGGAAATTGTTCTTGTAATTCAATAAGGGAATGGAGAAATACACTCGACATGGTCAAACTTATGTAAATACAAGATAAGAGACGCAAAGCTCTTCCAAAATAATACATTGAAAAATATTAATTGAGTAACACTTAAAAAGGAACTAATTTGAAAAAAATATAGTTATATGAATCAAAGGAAAAAATGAAAAGCAAAATAAAAATTAAAAATAATTATAAGAAACTTAATTGATATAATAAATTTTTAAAAACCTGTAAAGTGATATATTTATAAAATTTTATAAATTAATTTTAATAAAATATTAAATTATAACAGTAATTATTATTATATTATGTTATGTAACATAAACATGCTTCTTTGTGCGACTTTTCAGTGTAAAATAAGCATAATCCATTAAATGGCTGAATGTAAATTTCAATATTTCAAATTTTATAACAAATTTTTATTTTCTTTATAATCTAAAATGTAAATTTTTTGTTTTGCATTGTTGATTCTGAAATTACATATTTTAAATTGTAAAATTCAAAATATAATTTATGTTTTAAATTATATATTTTAAAATACAAATTTTGTATTTTAAGTTGTATAATTTAAAATATAGAAAATTATAAATTTTAATTTTTAAATTCTATAATTAGGAAAGATATGAATTTTATATTTTATATTAAAAAATAAATAAAAAATATTTAAGGATAATTTGGATATTTTCTTAAAGTATGGAAGTGCAGAAAGAAAGAAAAAGAGAGAAAGTACAGAAAGAATTCGCCAGCCTATGGTATATGACCCATAAAATTATTGGCATCTCTCATTCAGATATTTCGAGAGATAAGAAATGCAAATTCTCCTTGCACCTCAATGTCTCCTTCCTGCACCTCCACATAATTTGAAAATGACAAATACACCCTTAACCTCTATTTGAAGATTTTTGTCTTGTGTCACTTGTTCTTCCTTTGAGCTCTCTCCTTCACTGTTGGTGTATGTGACTCTAAATGGTGAATGTAGGTGTGGTCGGAGGTGGTGAAGGCGACCTGCAATGAGATCTATGTGTTTTTATATCAGTTTTTTTATTTTATTTTTTATCATATATATCAAATTGTACGTTTTGTGCATTTTTTATTTTATCTTTTAATACCGAAATATATATTTCCGTACTTATATCCAAATCTAGATTGTATACTGAAATATGTAAACCGGTTTGTAAGTATTAAAATGTATATTTTTTATTAAGAAAAGGTGTACGAAACATACAATTTAGTATACGTATAATGGGGTTCAAATATACATATCAAGATATATGAATCGATATATATTTTTTATTATTATACTGGTTCATACATTTTAATATATATAAATCTGTTATACTTATCAAAATATACTAATAAGATATATTAATTAAAATTATACATTGATCTATACATTTAAACAGAGAAAATGCAAAAATGGTGGGTGGCTGCACATTTAGAAGAGAAGAAGTTGTCTTTAGGATGCTTCCTTTAACCTTATAAGTTATAAGTGTCACGTACCACTCAAAAATGCAATTTCTCTTAAACCAGAAAGATGTGGTCAATGTAGAGAGAAATGGAAAAACGGACGTGCTGCACAATAAAAATTGAAGAGATGGAAATAGAGATATAGAGTTTTAATATTTTAGAGTTTAGTAAAGAATAAACATGTAATTATATTTTAACTAATGGAATATCAATTTTTTTATCATAGTATTTTTTTCTTCATCCTTTTCCCTTTTCCCTCCCTCTCCCATTCATTATCTCCACCTTCATCGACTGTTTCCTTTTTGTTTGAATCATAGCTCATAGTGAAACCTTACAAGAACTGGTTCTTAACTGTGCAAGATACTGTTGTTGGAGTTGCTATTAGGCAATGAATAGAAGTCTTTAACACCCTTTCATAACAAATGATGTGAAACATGAAGGAAGCAGTTATGGGCAACATGAATAAAAACATGAGTAGTATTTTACAATGAAACATGCTTATTAATTGAGGACAAAACAAAATACGAGAATACCCCATTCTCTTGAGATTTTATTACTCTCCCTCTCAAACACGGTTGGCAGGAAAAGATGAAAAGACTCATCATGGTGTGTGCACATTTGACTCAGACTCAGAGGATGGCCGGTTCTTCAACTCAGGATGCTTAATTTCCTCAATCATTTTAGCAACTTCATCCATTTTAGGCCTATTTTCTGACCCCTTAGCTACACATGCTAATGCAATCTGAAGCATCTGCACCATTTCCTCTTCGACATATTGCCCTCTCAGAAGCTCCTCATCAAACACTTCTGCAGTCCATTCCTCCCTAACAACAGACCTCACCCACCTTGGAAGATCAACCACATCCTCAAACCCTGGATACCTCAGTGGGGTCTTCCCTGTCAGCATTTCAAGCAGCACCACACCAAAGCTGTATACATCAGACTTCTGAGTGATCTTTTTTGAGTCGGTGACTTCTGGAGCTCTATAGCCATTGCTTCTAGACATGGTTGCTGGGGTGTTCATTAGAGGTGGCAATCCAACATCAGAGATGCAGCCGTCTAGTTCTTGGCTTATGAGCACATTGTTTGACTTGATGTTGCCATGTGTGAATTTTGGACCTCCCTCGGAGTGGATGAAAGCAATTCCCTTCGCAGCTCCATGCACAATCTTCACTCTGGAATCCCAGTCTAGTGGGGTTCTTCCTGCACCCTTGTTTCCTGTTGTTTGCAATACCAGAGGCAGGGAAACCAAAGATATAATAGAGTTACCATTGAAGTTGAGAAGTTATAGATGTGACAACTAGTTTTAGTTCAATCAGTAACTCAAGCATGGAATTAAAGACATAATTTTGAAGTTTTTGCACCGACAACAACGTAAAAGTTATTGTATACTATTATCTAATTATAAATTACGTGAATTTGTCAACTTTCAATCACTTTAAAGTTTTAACAGTGATTATGTTTTATGGGTTGACAGTCTAAATCTGTTGTGTAGCGAGAGTGCGTAGAAATTAAACTCATATGATTTCTACCACTTAACAGAGAGGCTAAAAATAAAAGGATGCATTGATGAGATGTTTTAATATCAAGAGTCAATGTTATAGTAATATTTTGTTGTGGCTGTGGTGTGTGTTGGGGGGTTATCTAACCATATTGGCATGAAATCACCCATGAAATCGTGGAGACAAGTTGGTTATAGTGCCATTGTCAGTTTCAGTTCCTATTTGAATTTAATGAACAATGATTGATACTAAGTAAAGTTGATTTATCATAGTTTGGTTAAAACTGAGAGGTTCATGTAGAATCATTAAGAAAATGAGAAGAGTTTTGTCATCACGTAGAACGTACCGTGCAACAAGAAAAACAAGCTTCCACCTGGCATGTAGTTGTAAACCAGAAGTTTTTCATCTTTGGAATAGTAATAAGCTCTTAGGGGCATCACATTTGGGTGGCTTCCAAATCTCCCCACAATCTCCAAATGCTGCTCAAACTCCTTCTTTCCTACCACAACTTCTTTCAACCTTTTGACTACCACTGTTGTTCCCTCCTCCAAAACAGCCTTGTATGCTGTTCCATAACTTCCTTTTCCAAGAACTTCAGCTGAAGCCTTCAGCAAATCTTCAAGGTCAAAGCTAGAAGAGGAACCTTCAAAGAAAAATAGTTTGTTTTTCTCAGCCCCTTGCACCCCACTCCCGAAACTCTTTGAAACCTCTGTCTTTCCAGCGCATGAAGTCTTTCCTTTCAGTATGCCACCACTGCTTTTACTGTTTTTCTTCCTCTTCAAACAGAACACACAGATCGCTACAACTAGTAGAGAGAGGACGGCTAAGACCCCAATGACTAGAGCAAGGACAGTAGCCAGACCAAAGCTTTTCTTATGGTTGGTACCCTTTTGGTTTAGGGTGGTTGGTGGAGTGAGTGGCTGGTAATCATCAGTGGAAGCAGATGGAGAAGGGGAGATTGTAGAGCAATCATTTAGAGGTGGCCCACATAAGAGAGAGTTCCCGACAAAAGAGGAATAAGGGAATGTCTTTATGGAATTTGGAATTGAGCCATTCAAGTTATTGTAACTCAAGTTCAAATGTTTGAGCCTTGGAAGGTTGAAGTCAGGAATAGCCCCAGATATGGAATTGTTTTGGAGATACAACCAAGTGAGTCTTCTCAGATTCTGAAATGCAGGTGGGATGCTGCCAGAAAAGGAGTTAAAGGAAATATCCAATGCAAAGAGTTTAGGGGACACCGGAGAAGGAATTGCGCCGGAGAAGCTATTGCGCTGAAGGTATACAAATTGGAGTGAAGGAATGGAGAGAATGTTAGAAGGAAGATTTCCTCTAAGGCCATTGGAATGAAGACTCAGGACCCTAAGAGCATCTAGTTTTCCTATGCTGTTCTCTTGAATGGTCCCAGTGAATCCCATTCCTGGAAGATGAAGGCCTATGACACGTGTGCCATTTGAGTTGCATGTCACACCAACCCACGAGGTGCAAATTGAAGCAGAGTCATTCTTCCAGTTGAGCCTTGGGGCATGTGGGACACTTGAAGCAAACTCCAACAGAGCTTGTTGGTCAGACTTCAAGTCAGCTACTATCAGGCCACATAGGGACAGTGTGGAGCCTAATAGAATAAGTCCAACAATACAGAACTGCAACTTCATGGTTATTGTTTGATGCAAAATCAAGGCAAGTGATGGTTCCGGCTTCTGAGCTTAACTGTTCTTCATTCTCTCCTAGTCTGGCTTTGGAAGTTGCAGCAAGTTGTTGGCTGATCCTGTAGCTAAGAAAGTACAATATGGTCAAAGTTCAAATTGACTAATTTTTGTTCAGACAAATGGAATCATTTGGGTAAGCATGATTACATGAACCTAGCATAAAATCAGTGATATTTTAACTTTTAAACTGTAGCAGCACACAAACAGGAACTGTTTAATTTACAGGATGAAAGGAGTAGGAAGAACATATTATGAATTTAGAAATTATAGAGGGTTGAATTAAAAAAGTTTGAGCTAAGTTCTATATTAGAAAATTTGAATTATAGTACAAGTTTCCTGTTTATGCAGAAAACTGAAAACATCACTTATTGCAGCTTTTGCAGAGAAGAAAAAAATAAAACAAAATAACATTGTCATTCATGCTTGCTTACCATTTACAAAGGAAGGGAACTGTCTTCTATCAAATGCATCAGTTGAGGCATTTTCTTTCTTTCAATACTTGAAGTGTTATGCTGACTCCTCCATTTAAAAAGAAAAAGTAAAAAGCCAAAAGGTTTGCCTCTGAACTTTAAATAATGAGGGGGCTAAAATGCATTTTTCACCAAGAATAAAGAAATTGCCTCACAAATCGGTGCTCATAAGTTTCAGAAACATCCAAGAAGGGAGAAGTGAAAAAAATACATAGGACATTGTGATAGTTAAGAATCCAAGAAAAAATAGAACTCAAAAAGAAAAAGTAAAAGTTTGATTCTCCGTTGTACTTTACAAAGAAAAAGCATTCTTTACCTAAAGTAGACCGCATTCTCATAATTTATAAAAGATCAACATAAATCATTGGTGTTGATTTCTCATTTTTGCCACCTTATCTGGTCAGTGAATACTGCAGAAAGGGTATTTTGAAGCACAGAACATTACTTGATGAACAAGATTTTGACACGTACAGAAACAAAGGATAATTAAAGAGATGCAGATGGGTCAAGTGTTGTAATAAAAACTCAAAGCTAACATAGCATCAACATCTCAACAAAAACAATTTGCTGATTCCTCCTCCACTGATAGCAAACACAACAAAACAATTGTCCATCGTCCCAATTAATTAAAACATTAAAAGTAACAAAGTCGTTAGAGAAGGAAATGAAGACATACAGTTCACGCTAGAAAAAATGTCCAGTTTGTAAGACATATATAACCAGAAAGAGATTCAAAACTTCAAACATGAAGAAGGATAAAAAATTTATAGGGATCATGACCCGAGAAAAGTTATGTTATGAGCATCAGTAGTAACGGGAATTCATCTATCTTTAATCATGGATAATTTTATGTTAAGTGTTCTAAGTTAATGACTGCAAGTATTCTAGATGGAGTTAGAAGGAAGTGAGAGATGCTACCTCGGCACGAAATTCAGTTTTGGGAGGCTGAGAACACATCACATAGTGAAGCATCGCTGCACGAAAAATGAGTTAGGAACTATCATCGAGATCAAAAAGAAAGCAAGTTAATTAGTAAAGCAAAAAGCACTGTGTGAAATGGAGAGCAATAGTACTTGACTATTTTTGTGCTTACAAATCTAGTATGACTTGTAACTTTAAAATTGAGAGGGAGCTGAGTTTCGCTTAAAGTTATTTACAACTCAGCACAGTTGGAGTTGGTGGCATTAGACTTGGCATTACAGTGTTACCAATAATAAGAGAATGATTTCTTCTCTTTTCAAGAGATTCACACACAGCAAAAAAGAGGGTGGCTGAATATGTCTTGATGAAAAAACGGAAGAAGAAAAAAAAAAAATTCCTACTCACTATACAATGACAGCAATAATGAGTTAACCAGAAAGCCTTGTGTATCTAACTAACAATAGTACTAGTACATTAATATCCACCAGCTGCTGTTGAAAACGGCCCAACATAAAAGGAACAATGCATGGATTTTGTAGATTTAATCGTATGAAAAAGAAGTACAAAGATCACCGGGGCATAAATAAGGATTTGCTGACATGACACTCAAAAAACTACTTAAGAACCGTAGTATAATAGAGTACTTTAAAAATCTAACTGCCCCATCATTATTTCACTCTCCCAACATAGATATTAACTCTTCTATTTCTCTCTACAGTCAAAACTCTCAGAGTACTCCAACTCCCTCAGACATGGTAGGGGACTGAATTTTTTGGCAGGGGTATGAGCCAATAGTCTTTGTCAAAACTAGGAGGAAGGAAGGACTTCCCCCAGTGGTTATGATTGAGATGGAAACCTTTCTTGAAGGAGTAATTACAGGTTCATGAAGAGGAAAGTGATTTGAGATAATTTCCTGTTTTGAATTCTTATTCAACATCAAAAATGGTCCCCCATGAGCATTAATTAATTAAAACAACAGGGCAACATGGTGGGCACTTAAGTACTGCACACTAAAACCTATTATCATATAGGCCATGATCCAGTATTAATGTGGGAATGAGAATCAGCTAAAAACTGGCCATTGTTAACTTGTTATGAAATTCCATTACAGTCCATTTGATTATGAATATTTTGATGATTACTTATTGTCATGTTCCAAAGTGTTTGGTATTGTGGTTTGACTAAAGAGAAGTAAGAAAAAGACGAGCATTCATTGATGAAGTAGGAATAGGAAAAAGGTGTAAACAGAAACTAAACATTTAAAATTGGCACATATTGGCTATGTTTGTGAGAGAGACTAGACCATAATGGGGCCAACCGTGTAATGAGTTACCCATAAAAACACGAAGAAGGTAGTTGGCTGTTACAGAAGCATTTCAAATCCTTTCCTTTCCACCCTTCCACACTAATCTTAATGCTATTTAAGATATAGGTTGGCTGTCACTCATAACTCATCCATGTCAACATATCCGTTTCGACTTTGAATAAATGAGTAACTAAGAGAATTTTGATGACAGACAGAAATTTTACATTGCACGCATCACATCAGTGATCATCTTTAAAATCTCATAGTGCAGGCATCAACTAGTATATATGGATCAACTAGTAGTTTAATCAGTAATTTCGGATTAGAGTTTGTACTGCTGCTTTAAATAAAGCATTAATGATGATATACTTTTCTTATTCTATAACAGAAAACTGCTAACCATACATTTTAACTTACTAATATATTGAAAATTACAAAACAACGCGAGGTTTATTAAATAAAATGAGATTTCGATTAAATTTTTTTGTAATTTTGATAAAATTTATTATTCTTTCAGGACCGAATTAACCTACGTGATTGCCACATCAGTGGGTTCGTGCTTCTTCCATTCTTGATCGTCGATTTCGGTGGGGTACCTATAATAATACTTCGACACTCAAATAAGTATTTAAAGGAAAATAATAGTTCTTAATATTAATATTCTAAAAGTGTATATCGCTTTTACCATTGGATGTGTATCTATTTATACTACTTGTATTGGGCTTTTATCCGTAAGAACTATTAGGATAGGTCTAGGTAGGCCCAAACGTTTCTTTAATCGTGGTTTTAGAGTTGTTTTATGTTTGATCGTTGTTAATTACATGATTAGGTCATAATTCTAAATCCTAACTAATTTATTAAGTGCTTTTCTGAGAGGTCGAGATGACGACAAGTGTCATTATGATTTGACAGTGTCTTCATTTCGGCTAATACTCGATGTGTTAGATTTCTGAGTAGTAAATTGGTTTGCTAGGCTCGAGCGAAAGTGATGAGTCTTGAAAGAAAAAATTATTTATTTTTCGGTATCGTGTCGGTTATGTCGACCCATCGTCGACCGATATGGTATACTACCACCCTCAGGCTTATGTAGATGCAATCTGCGAAGAGTCTAAAATGCCTTGGGTGGCATGCTTGTCAAAGGGTGTGAAAGGTCACGTGATCATTGAAGGGGAAACGATCTAACAGTTAGGAAGTTGCATCAGAGAGGTAAGCAATGTCTTCCTTTTCCTCTTATATTTCTTTTTCAAATGAGTTCGAGGCTACTGGTGGGGGAATTCCTCATGGTTATATAGAATTTGTCTAGTTTGGATGTTAATAACTCCCGAAATATAAGTGAGTCTTCTTAAGTTAGTCGAGGACTGGGTAGTGGGGGGTTGTCGGTGACGAGGGTGTCTCACTGCCTTCAATTCTCCATCGAAAGAGGCCAAGGAACTGGTGGAAAATGATGTCCATCTTATGGGTGACTATGAGTGGGTAGACGTTAGGGTTTGTGAGTAATTTTCGAAGTACCAATGGTTGTCAATGTTATGGTCATTTGATTGTAGTGTAGATATATTGGAAAAAAATGTGTCAGATGGTATCATGTCACTATGCTAGTGTAAGGCCACCGACATTGTTTGTTACGAGGGAGAAGATTCAACGGAGGATTTTTTCCATTTTTATTCTTGTTTAATAGTGGATGTTCACATCCAATTTCCTTTCGAGTTTTAAATGTGAGACTCACTCAGCTGCATCCAAATAGTTAAGTGTCGTTGCAAAACTTTCATCTATTGTGCTCGGCATTGACCTTGGGGCCAACACCTCAAGTTTTCCCACACTTTTACAGTACAAGGCCCGGAGAACAGGTTGGGTGGCTTTCCTTGATTGGTCAGCTGAGAACATGTCTTCTAGCCCCTTTTACTTCTTTTTATAAGAACTTTAAAGGGGATTTCAAGGTCATGGTTGGAGAGGATGATCGCTCATATTTCTATAATGACAATACTCCCAAGTTCCCATTTTACTATGACTAAGAATCCTACATGACATCATGTGTGGCTGAGGTCTCTTATGACAGAGGAGGATTTGGCTGACGAATCCAATAATGACCCTAAGTTGTCTCCCAAAAATCTAATAGTGAATCCATTGAAACAATATTTAGAATCTATTTACAACCATTAAGATTAAAAATAATAGCAAAGATAAGGGTGTTGTGATTGTTATGCAGAAAAATAAAGTAGATGATTGAAAAAATAATAAAACAGGCAGATTAACTATCAATCTTCTTTAGCAATGAATTCTTCATCAGTTGATCAAAATATATGATTCATTCAACCATCCAAACAAAATTGAATTTACCAAACATGCATCAACCAAAACAAAGGAATCTAATTTATGAAACATGTGTCCACTAATTTATTCAGTATTATACTCGTCTTCATGCATCTACTTATACGGTTTTTAAATCTTTTACCTCTGGAATCATGCACCCAAGAGATTGTTCTGAATAATGCAAACTAAACAAGAGTTTGAATGAAATACAAAATTGAAATTACAAGAGAATTAACTCAAAGGAGTTTAGTCTTCCATGCAAAGGCAAAAAAAAAAAAAAAAAAAGTACAAAGAAGAAAATAAAGAAAACTAAGAAAACTCTAATGCTATGTTTTTCAAACACTGTTGTGAAGCTTCATGATTTTCTTTCAAAGCTTATATCTTTTTGTAGGTTTTTATGCTCTAAGGATCATGGAAAAATATTATGTCTTAGATATTGTTCATATTTTCTCAGTTTCCAACTTTCCTTGAATTCTTCAAATTTTATTTAAAATTTAATCGTGAAATCTATTTTTTCACATAGTCGCAAATGATTTGATTCTAATTATGTTTGTGAGATGTTGTAGATTTTATTATCTAATTCTTAACTCAAATTTCGTTTCACATTTCAATTCAAAGAAACAACTTGGACTTTTGTGTGATTTAACTAACTCGTAATGGTAAACATTTCCTTTAGATTGTCTAGCAGACACTCTTAGTAGATTAAAGTTTTAAAGTGTGAGTAAAAGTATGCTCTTCACTTATCTGCTAATCAAGGAAGGAATTGTAATAAATAGGTAAAGCATTCAAACTAATTTTTGTACTTCCTTCAGATTTTAAGGATTTTCCCTCATCATTAGTGTTTGACACTTATCTGAGTTTTCTTTTATACCTTGGTGTTTTAGCATGAAGCCTAGAAATTTGTCCCATTCAATCTTGAACACGCACTTCTCATAATTGAGCCTCATTTTATAATTTTGGAATTGTTTTAAAACTTTCACCAAGTTGGTTATACGTTATTCCACAATGTTGGACTGGACGATTGTGTCGTTGATATTTACCTCCATATTTTTTCCTATTTGTTCTTGGAATATTCAGTTTATCGCGCCGAGGTTTTTGAGGCATTACTTCATAACAAAAATTTGTTATTTCAGTAAAAAAATGTCATATTCTCCTTATCTTCGGCATACGTGAGGATTTACTTGTATCCAAAATATGCATTAGGAAAACTCGGTAATTTATGTTCGGTTTTCCTATCTACAAGTCAGTCTATGTTGGACAATAGGTATGTGTCCTTCAGACAGACATTGTTTAGGTTGGTGTAATCCATACACATTTGCCACTGCTCATTATGCTTTTTCACAAGGACTATTTTTTCCATTGCACCTCTTGGAAAAAGCCTTCTAGTGGTGATCTGCTTCCAGGTGGGGCTTTTTCTTATTGTACTCTCTCTTGAAGAAGCAACAGAGGTGTCCAACATGTAACAGTTCCTTGATCTTATCCTTTAAAGCGATGCATTTTTCTATTGTGTGCTCGTAGTTCAAATGATAACGATAATGCTTGGTATAGTCGGTGTTGGGCAGTGTAAGGGGTTTTTCGAGGGTTTGAGACTATTTAGCAGTTAGGGCCTCTTCCAAGACCCGCACTTGGTTAGCATGAAGTGGTGTATATTTTGTGAAGCGTTAAGGTCTATGAGGTTCATGTAGTTTTCTTGTAGGCAAAGGCAACCTGCTTCAATCTTATTTCGATAATTTATTTTTTATATTGTCGTCAAAGGTTCTTACCTTATTATGAAACTCTTCAACTCCTCAAGTTGCATAAAATTTGCAGCTCTTTCTCATAACTCGTCCCAATTCAAATCCAACTTCTTACAGAGACTGTCTGAGAAAGGTCTTTGTTTGAGGTCAGTGACCATGTGATGCATTGCCATTTTGGGATTGAGGTTCTGAATGTTAAAGGTGACCTGTTAGAATCACTCCATGAATGCACACAATAATTTTGTTCTTTCTTACTTAATGTTTACCAATGTGATGGACGTCAGCTGGAGTGGTATACTGCTAGCAAATTATGTTCCAAACTTGGTGACTAAATTACCAAAGAAGTCGATTGAGTATGGTAGGAGGTGGGTGAACCAACTCAGGGTGGTTCCTTTCAAGGAGGTAGAGAATACTCAGCATAAGATGGCATCTTCGAAGGTGTACAAGCTAACTTTTCTGATGTAGGTGTTAAAATGTTCACTAGAGTTGATCTTACCATCATACTTGTCTAACATGAGACTCTTCTAATTACTCTGGAGGAAGGCCTTCATTATTTCTTCCACAAAAGGGGTGTCGATTAGACAATGCACCAAGGGTGTAAGTGGAGACAGAAAGTTTAGAGTATATATTTTGGGAGTTATCGACTTCTTATGCCCTTGAGTGGTGTGTAGATTTGGCTCTTGTCAAGTCTTGAGCTCTCACTTAGTGCATGGGAACCGTTCCACTTGTTGATCAAGAGTGATCAAGAGCTTTGAAGAATCCAAATCAAAGGTGTTTGATGGAGGTCTGTGTTGCTGTTGTGTATGGGTGGGAAATGGGGTAGATTTTATGTAATCCATTCCTTGTTTGAATCCAAAACAAGTTTGATTTGAAAACCTTTTTAAAATAGAATGTTTTTCAACTAAGTGAAAAATAACCTGTTGTTTTGTCGAATCAACCGGTTGTTTTGTACTTAGAAGGTTTTGAGAAAGGTTGAAAACTGTTTAGCTTGGTTGACTAAGCTGCCAAAGCCAAAACAATCGATTGTTTGTTTGAAAATCCTAACAGCTTTGTGTTTTTTAATTGAATATTTATTAAATGGTTTCTAATTGAATGGGCTTCTGTCTTAAATGCTTTTGACCACTTTGTTGGTCCATATAAAGTTGGTTAGACGCTCCTAAAAAGTAAGAAACAGTTTTGAGAAATAAAATTGCAAATTTGGTTAAGAGTTTTCAAGATTCATTCAAGCTTTGGATTTTCAAGTGTGTGGAATAAGACTGGGGTGTAAATCCGATCTTTAAGCTTTGTAATACCCAGGTGTATTATATTCTTTTCTTCCTTGATTACTGTATTTCTATGTTTGTGTTGCCAAGGAGTGTTGTGTGTTCTTAAGGTGTTCAAGATCAACACTCTTGGTGTGGTTTGCCAAAGGTAGTGTGTTTCTTGAGAGGTTCAAGGTCACTACTTTGGTGTGTGGTGTTTGTAATCTGTGATTGATTGCATAGTGGAACCCAATGGTTTTCTAGGAACTGGATGTAGCCCTTATGAGTAGGGTGAACCAGTATAAAACTTTTGGTGTGTTTTTCTCTCATCCCTAACTCCTTTAATTGTTGTTTTAAGTTGGTTTTAAATATCTGCTGATATAAACAACCGATTGTTTCGAAGAAACAACCGATTATTTTTCTATATTTTACTTAAAACAGAATATATTCTTGGCTAACTTGATTTCTTTATCTGTAATTCTGCACTAAGTTTCATTGTACCTTCAAAGTTTGCGAAAATCTTTCATAAACAATTCACCCCCCCTCTTGTTTAAGGCCATATATTCTAACACTACTACCCTTCAACTTCTATTTCTTACGGACGTTCTCTATACACATTGCATCTATCTCTTTAATATTCTTTCTTTTTAGCATCTCCAACTCCTTTCTTAGTTCCTTCATTAGTTCTATCTTATCGACATGATTGCCTTAAGCTTCTTTTGGGATATGTTTAATCATGGTTACCATGTGACTCCTTTGTAAAGTCTTCTCTAACCCCATTGTGAGCATCAAAATATTTTTACGTCGGATTAATCCATGTGATTACCACAACATTTGGTCTTTCCTTCTTTCATTCTCAGACTTTGGTCTCAATCTTTGATCTTAATGGGTACCTGTCAACACTAAAGTCAATATTCAAAGGAAAATATTTTTTATTAATGTGGATATTCTAAATGAGACAATCCCTTTACTTTAGGGTATGTACCTATTTATACTACATGTGTTAGCATTTTATCTATAAAAACAATTAGGATAGATCTAGATAGACCCAAACATCTCTTTAATAATGGTTTTTGGGTTGTTTTATGTCTAATCGTTATTAATTATATTATTAGACCATAATCATAAACATTCTTAATCTATTGAATGCTTATTTAAGAAGTTAAGATGACAACATGTCCTATTATGATTTTAGGGTGTCAACATCACAGTAATTTTAGAGTGTCGACATCTTGAGTAGTACGAATATGTCAACTTTTTAAGTATTATATTAACCAATAAAAAAAATTGTTGAAAAGGGTGTTGGTGATATTTCCTTATAATGTTGATATTTTCACACTCTAAAAACTAATCACGTACTTTACCATTCAATAAATTAATATTTTAATTATATTTATTTTATTTCTTAATTTAAATACTAATATATATATTATATTACTATGGGAATGAATATTTTTACTTTTTCAGGTGCCAAAATTTATTTTTTTTCATTTCCTTACCATTGAAAAAACCGACATCCCAAAAAGGTTCTCATGACGAGACACCAGTCTTATACAAGTGAGAAAATTAATTTAACACTTTTCTATAAATTTTTCAATTTATCTAATCAGTTTCTGATGAATATCTGTTGGGCATTTCCATGCCAATGCTTAATACTTAACTCTGACACTGTTATATATAAGTTCATACATGATAGCAATAATTTTGAAAATGGTAGTTGAAGAAGGGACAAGAGATTGGACATATAGTTGAAGGGCATGAAGTCACATTGACAGATAGCTATAGACAACTAATATAAGTGCCTCTTTAATATCAAAAGCAACTTGAGTAGTCCATTTTTCACTTCTATTTCAGACATGGTGGCGGTGTAAATGTAGGGAATATTTCGGCAATCACACACACCACAACTCTACCCTTTCTCACTTTCTTCCATTCCTAGCTAACAAAACAGTCATTCAATCAACTATTCATTTTATTTCATATATATTCACATTTCTTACTCTTTTCTGTGTTCAATACTGATATTTAAAGTTAGGAAATAATCAATATATAAAATAGGGAGAACAATATATTTAATACCACAACGGATATCTATTTTAGAAGAAAATTTCTTTTACTTTGTCTGAGCAAGGTTAAAGCTCCCGTTAAAGATTCTACAAGGCTCACACATAAAATAAAATAACTCTTGCTATTTCTTTTATCAAAGGAAACAAAATAAAATAAAATATATAATATATATATATATATATATATATATATATATATATATTAAAAAAGACGGGAAAACTTAACAGAAAATCGTGACTTTTCTTTCTTTTTCTTAGCTTCTGTTCTCTTCAATTAAACAGTAAACTTCTCAAATTTTAAATTTCTTTAACTATTTTATTGCTTTCCAGTTTGTAAATAACGTTTCACTGTAAATTGGCCAGTGTTCCTTTTATGTGAGCTACATTTTTAACTCTGCAACCGAGCTGGTCAGATCAGAGGACATAGTAGTCTTACTTTAGAATTTCAGCATTCACTGTAACTTGTAGAGAAACACTAGTCACACTGAGAATCCTTGGAAAGTCGGAGAAGAATACTAGAAACAACTTTGAAGGGGCAGGGGGCAGGTGGTCAACACTTAGGTCCCTGAAATGACATCCAACCATGGCATATAGTAACCATATCGTGGACAAGGATTATACACCTGAGAAAATGCAACATCGAAACCAAGAAATGCTGAGTCCATTCCAGTGCACGTTGATCCCTGTCAGCTTTATTTTCTCAACTTTGGTTCAGATAAACTTTATCATTTGTGGTACAGGGGTTTCTAAATCTAGGGAAAACCCGAACTTATACAAAACAAAACATGCTGTAAAAAACATCAACTCCTGCAATCAAATAGAGAATAGACCAGAAGAAAAACATCTGGAAAGACTATTACTAGGTGCCACCCTTTTCAAGCTTTTCAATTTCTTCACGCTGCTTCCTTTCAGTCTCCACACGTTCTCTTTCAGCATCTTCCTCTTCCTCAATCTCATCAAGAGCATCAAATTCCTTGGTTGCCGCCATTGCCTTCACTACAGGGTCTCTTAGCTCGGATATTAGCCCCCCACCAACCTTGTACTCTTGTTCATCTCCAATTAGATACAACCGCTGGTCTGGACCAGAAGCCATGGGTACGTCAACAGCCAGAAGCTTCATATCATACTGCGTATGAACATAATGGGAAAGGCAAAGTAAGCATACCACGAAGCAACAACTATCTCTTTACATTTTACGCTTATTTTTTTCTTGAGAATAATTCGTGCTAATGATTAAGCCATGATAAATGAAGGGGTAAAAAAGAGAATGGTTTTGTCACCCCAAAAAAAACCTTCTATTTGTTGGAAGTACATAGATAACGGATGGGCACAAACATAAGCAACTACCTAAGGGGATGAAGCTAGAAGCTAGAAGCCAGAACCCAGACGGAGGGGGAGCCAGAGTTGACCACTTCAAAATGTTATGCAGCCTTTCAAATTTTACAAACTAGTATAGATTTTCTCTGATTTAATCACAAACGTCACTGCAAAGAAAACTACTATCGTAATAAGAAAAAAAAGTAATTTGAAAAAAAATCTAAAGCTAAAATCTACTTGATATAAATAAGTTCTTCTGTTTGAATTTAAAGTAAGCACTAAAATAAAAAATTATACATCTTAATCATATTCAAAAATGACATTGTATGACTAGAAGCCTGAAGGATATCATCATCCATAATTGATCATAAATTATGAGTGCAGTCATTACCAGCTCATGATAGATTTTCTCTAAATAAAACAAAGCAGATAATTAGGTCATTGGTTCCTATTAATATTCTTTGGCCAAGCACAATGTCATAATGCAGAAATAGAAGAGAAATTAGGAACATACACTTAAGATCGGATATTTTATCAACTACCTACACCTGCTCTAAAGTAACTTGGGGGATATTGCTGGAAATGAAACCATGGTATTGGCTAATAACTTCATGGGGAATATCTACATCATGCATTCAGCTTCAGAGACTGCATTTTCAGTTCAGTTACAGTTTTATATTAGAATTTTTCATCCATTCTGAGCACTCGACCAAAAGTAAGAATTAATAACCACAAAATAGTAGATGTTGAAGTAATTTAGTACCGTAAACATATTATAATAACAGCAAGCAAAAATCAATAGAAACCTTGGCAACTTGGCATCAGCAGTATTACTTTCGTGGCAGGAGAAATGAGATATATTTCAAAACAATCAACCAATCCATAGAAACAAGACATCATTCTTCACATTTGAACCCTTTTGAATGTAACTCCAAAATAGAAATCTACTTGCAGTTGCCTCCTTAACTATCCACTCAAAAGCTTTACCTCTTAAGCTTCTGTTCTCACTTCTTAGATATATCTAGATATCACTACAAGTATCATGATGAAGATCATTTTGGGTTGTAAATATGAGCATATGTCAGTGTATTACTTTTCAGCTCTGGGTGATTCAATGAACACCAGATTTCTCTCCTCTCGATCATTCTGCCAGAAATGCAAGATTCAGGCATAAAGCATGTTTTATTTTCTCATTAAGAACAAAACCATTCCTCTCTTCACGAATCCATCCCAATTGAAGTATTAGAGAACCGATACCCATAGCATCCTTTCACAGCAAACTGTTCTGCTATTCCTATGTTATGTACTTATGTGGTGTGGCAAGTTGCCAGCCACCTAATCATCTTACTGCTAAGCTTCTTTTTTTTGTATATAAAAGAAATTACAAAGACAGACAACTAAATTACATGGAATTTAAAGTATAAGGAATCCTCCTTAGCCAAAAAGGAAAACAAAAACAACAAAGTATGTAGCCCACCCTACATAATGAGAAAAGACTCGTTGGTGGTTGTTACACACACACCCCAATGGAGCAGAGCATCCCAATCCCCCAACATATCTGTTAGGTAATACCTTTAAACAAAATTATATGATTTTACACCAAATTAGTTGCATTGCCAAGGAACCACCACCTTCAAACACGAGCATTATGCACCAAGCCTCCAACCAAATGGCCCAAAAAGTAGCATAGATTGCACATTATCATATGTCAAGCTAAGTTTTGCAAAATAAACATCCGAAATGCATGAATATCTTCCTGTTTAGACATTCATAAAAGAACCCCTCATTTACAGGAGTAACAGCTGTATCAATCTATTGCAATATGAAAAAAAAAAGTAAAAACACTTTAAAAAAATGTTTGAAGCCGAGATTCTTGGTACATGCTTAACGTGAGATATTTTGTATGCTTACATTTGGTTGCTTATATAGATCATGGGCTGGGAAGTTTATAATCAACATTCATGCACTGAACAAAACCTGATGGGGTTATTGAAAATATATTTATCATACAACACAGATGGAGAGCGGAAATACCAATCACCAGATAAGAATTACTCCAATAAAAGGTCTTGAATCATATAACTAACAATTCTCAAGACATGGAACAACAAAATGTACCTAACTCAACAATATTACTAGCTTTGGAAGCAAACATTTATCATACAACTCAGATGGAGACGGAAATACCAATCACCAGATAAGAATTTCTCCAAGAAAAGGTCTTGAATCATATAACTAACTAACAATTCTCAAGACATAACAACAAAATGTACCTAAATCAACAATATTACTAGCTTTGGAAGCAAACATTTATCATACAACACAGATGGAGACGGAATACCAATCACCAGATAAGAATTTTTCATAGAAACGGTATTGAATCATATAACTAACAATTCTCAAGACATGGAACAACAAAATGTACCTAACTCAACAATATTACTAGCTCTGGAAGCATACATACAATGTTGAGACGGACGAGGGAAGTAACAAATGTAAACATAAGACTAACAAATTCTGTGAAGTGATTTCCTAATATAAAATTTATTTACCTGGCCATTCTTTTTCTTGACTTCAACATTGACTAGTCCCTTTTTCTCAGACCCTCTAATGGGGAAAATGAGAAAACACCGTTTGCTCCTAATACCCGGCTTGAACTTCTTTAAGGTGAGGCCACCCCCTGACATGATATAGGCTCTCAATTCAGTTCCAGAAAGCGGGGCACCCATAACTTCAAGAATCCCAGCAGACGTGTTAAGTCTCGTCATTGCCATTCTATAAACTTTATCCGGGTTGATTGTGAACCTCGAGCGGATATACAAGCCCTTAAAGACAACACGAATGAAATAATTAGACAATGTCCCATTCCATGTACCATTCATTCATACATGAATCACAAAATGTTCCACCACCAGCATTTCCAATCTCAAACAAACATACATTAACATGATGCAAATTAAGTATATATGTTCGGATTTCACTAGGGAGAGCTCAAAAGTAATTTTACTCAAAGCATTATTCTTCATTTTTTATTTTGTGCAATGGAATGCAGAAATACTTTCCTGACTTTCATCCAAACATAGCTCAAGTTGTTATTTATTTTATATCTTAATGGAAGAGTTTCTATGAATAATAATAATAATGATGATGATGATGATAATAGTAATAATAATAGTGATAATAATAATAATGATGATAATTGTCGTAGCCTAGAACATGTGAAACAAGCTGGGGAAAGAACTTACAGTAAAAGCAACGATAGCAGATGAAAGGGCAAGGAAGCCATACTTAGCCAAGCCTTCGGAGATTCCAACGAAGAGGTTAGCGACTCCGAAGAGGATCCTCCAAAGAACACCGCAAAGGATAACTCCAGCAGCGCCCAACAGAAAGAGGTAGTTCCTCTTGCAAAATGCCTCGATTTGCAACCCAATTGCCTCGCGGTACCGCGAGAAGGCCGACTTCACTGCGACCGCAGGTTTATCAAACACCTTCTGCGCAAAGCCTTTGTCGAAATTCGAGGAGAAGAATCGGAAGGTGCTATTGCCCAGGCGTTGTTGTGGGTGGAAAATCGGCGAAGGGGAGCGGAACGCGGCCGCATCAGAGAAGGAGGGACGACGGATAGGGGGGCGCTGATTGATGGTGCCGCGGATTAAAGCTTGGAATTGGGTGATTTTTTGCGAAGACACCCTTGACATTTGCATTTCTAATTTTCAAATAAACGAATCACAAAGGCAAAAGCAGTGCTGTCAACGGGAATTCACAACACAACACCACTTTCTGTCGGGTCAACCCTTACTGCCTAACTGCACGACCCGACCCGTTAGAAATCTAATAATGGTCGTGAATGGAGGTGGAAGAAAACGTGCCCAGGAACTAATTCATAAGAGTCTGCATGTACCATGAATCCGCATCCAGTTCTCGTACAGGACTGTCACTTATGATACTTTTTATGCACCTAAAGAATTTTAGATCGTGAGTTAATAAAAAAAATTAGATGGATTCTTAACTCAAAATTGTAAAAAAAAATGTACAATTAGTCCCTACTTTTCCATTAAATTCATGTAACTTTATCTAATGCCATCATCCACCTCCAAGCTACTAACTCTTAGATTGCAGAGGATTGTGCGCCTGCTTACTTATTCTGTCGACAAAAAGTCTCTCATCCTCCACGCTTGCATTCCGAAATAATCTTAAAATATAATAGAACTCACATTCCGAAATCTTAAAATAGAATAGAAATCATTTCATTCAAACGAATTATTGCACCAAGGTGTTCTTCAGTAATCCGACTAGTCTACAAATCACTTTGTTTCAACTCGTTTCAAATCTAAAGCTACATCATACATTACTCCGAGCTAAGAATTATAGTTTCATAGCACTGTTTACGTGATGGCAAAACCAATACATGTATTGATGATTCCTGACGTGGTTAAACGTTTTTTTTTTCTCGATGAGCAAAAGAGGACGAACAACCGATTGTTTTCACTGGAGATACACATGGTAAGTTATCTGATCAATCCTAACTTTTTCATTATGGTACTATCCAACAAATCATCAAGGCAAGGAAATCTGAATAAAATAGCATTCATTCCATTCATGCTGGTTCGTATGAGATGAGATAAACTCGATAGAGTTTAATAATACGGGCAGAATAAATAAGAAACTCGATTTGAGTTTAACACAACTATTAGTCAATGCCCACTTTTGCCAAGTAACAGTCATTTAAGCAGTAGCACTCGACAGAAAAGCTCTTCCAGGTTCTCGATTTGCCAGTGGTCCATGGCACCCAAGAAGCTGCAAGACAGCATGAAGGAATTTATGAATTAGATAAGCTAAAATAACTTACAAAAAATAGATCCATTGAATGCATAAGCAAAAATGTTCTTCAAACAAATCCAGATCCAAGTGTGACTTAGGTAAGCAAACACAATATGCAGTAAATTTTCAATATGTTCAATTAGTACATCAACATCCAGGTGCAGCTTTGCGTTACCTTAGCATTCACACCATCAGGCATAATCCTGTTCTCTGACTTGAACTTGAGATAATCAGAACGACTAAACTTGGTGAAACCCCTAAACAAGCAGTTAAAACAACAATTACAGTCAAATCAAATGCATAAAAAAGATGACAAAGGATCGAAATAAATAAACTCTAATCAAAATCAAAACCTTTGAACAAACAGGCAGTAATTCCAACCCAATCAATCACAGGATGGCAATGGATAAAAGATAAATGGATTTGTCTAAGAAAACATTAAATATATTTCTTTTAATTCAAATTAAGGTATGGCAGAAACTATACTCAAGTCAAAAGATGGCCTTAACTAATCTAGGAGTATTCATGTTCAGATGTGAAAGCTTGCTGTCAAAAGAATTAATATTATATTTAATACATACCACTTCCTGCTAACTATGATCTTCTGACGACCAGGGAACTTAAACTTAGCACGACGAAGGGCCTCCTGTGCATGATGACTGTTACTGTCCTTACATCGGACAGAAAGAAGGACCTGACCAATGGTCACTCTAGCACATGTACCCTGTGGCTTTCCAAATGCACCTCTCATTCCAGTCTGAAGCCTATCAGCTCCAGCACATGAAAGCATTTTGTTGATCCTAAGAACATGGAATGGATGTACTCTGACTCTCAAGTGGAAAGCATCCTTTCCAGCAAACTTTGCCATATATTTGTTGCATGCAATTCTAGCAGCTTCCAATGCTTCACTTGAAACATTTTCCTTTTCCCAGCTAACCAGATGGACACAGAAAGGAAACTCATCAACACCTTTCTTCTTCATACCAACATCATAAATTCTGATCTTAGGATCAGGAACACCACGGCAGAAGCGTGATTTGGGGTATGGTTTGTTTTTTATCTGCCGATAACACCTTGCAGGCCCTAAAACATACACCATCATACCATGAATATGATATATGGACTGTAGTTACAGAAGTAACAACATTAAAAAAAAAAAAAGAGAATAATCTCCTAAATGATATCAATACTATAAAATCACAGTACAAAACCAAAACACAATTTATGCAAGGATTGAGAAACAATACGACATTGCAAGACTAAGCCCTGCACATGTGACTTGATAGTGGTTTTCTAGTAGAAAATATAATCTTTGTAAAGGAAAAGAAAACTGACATATTCTTGAAGCATAAACCATAAGTAACAGCAGGCATATATCAATGGTGTAACTCTTGGTGTAGAACTACTTAACATTCAGACAAGGGGATGACCAAGCCGCGTACAGTCCATTTACAAATAACAAAATATATGCCCTCACTCTTAAGAACAAAAATAATCAATTGGCCTACATTTGATTATAAACATAAAATATATGATCAGTGGGGGATGTATTCAAGCATCAACCACTTCAAAATCGTTAACTTTTAAAAGTTTACAAAACAACTCCAAACCTAAGATAAACCAAATGGAATTCATGGTGAACAGTATTGCACATAACATAAATTTCATTGACACGGATAATCAACATGTTGCCTGTCATAATATCCACCAACTATCCACCAACCACAAACCAGAGGCAACAATGGAGCTTCCAATAAACAGAACAACTAAAAAGGCTATAAATATTATTCTCGGCTTGTATACAAGATGCAATGTATATTTATTCAAAGCATGTTTCAATCTAGCTATCCTCCAAATCGAAAGAATTCTACAGATAAACAAGAACAAAAGAGAACATAAAAAAAATTCGAAAAGCACAACTACGAATGAATTATAATCGTGTAAAAAAACACAGCAACGAAAGATGAATTGAAATAGAGAACTGAGAATAAAGAACAGAGAATGGGGATGCTTACTCCTCCCCATTGCGACGTCTCTCCCCGCAACGCAGTGGGTTCTGGCTGTGGAAGAAAGAGGGAAGACCTAATCCTGTTAACCCTTTGAAATTGCAACATGCCACACAAGTAATTTCCTTCTTCGTTTATGGGCTAGCTCCTAATTCGGCCCAATCTAAACAATTCTTATTGGGTGTTTCTTCCTGCACCCTACATTTTTGAAAGCATCAAAATTAACCTTGTTATTTTTATTTGAAAAGGCACCATTATGGTGTTTATAGATTTCTGGAAATTGGGTTCCATTTATGAATTGGTGAATCTAGAATACATTTTCTTAACTTATGGATTGGCGGATCCATAATGCATTTTTTTAACTTATGGATTGATGGATCTGGAATGTATTTTTTTGACTTATGGATTGATGGATCTAGAATGCAGATTTTGACTTATGGATTGGTGAATCCGGTGCAGATTCTGACTTATGATGTTTGGTTGTGGTTTTCAATAATTTGTTGGAATTTCATGGTAAGATGTTAATTTGTAGTAAGTATGGACAATACCGAAGGATTTGTTGAACTTCACTATTCATCAATTTTAAGACTCATTGAAAAACATACATAAATATTTTTATCCAATCACCAAAGTTTGGTCTTCATATGTAGTTATGACGTGGTAATCGAATTCATACATCAATAAGTTGTCAACAGTGACCCATCCACTGGATTGTAGAATATTGAAGGAGTGCAGAAGAAACACTTGAAGTATAACATTAAGGCAGTTTCTTCCTGCACCCTTACATTTTTCTTCTTGCACTTCATAATATTATATAAAGACTAAATTATCCTTATTATTTTTTAAAAACCTTAAAATGCCCTTAACAGACTCCATTCTTAAAAACCTTAAAACTCTCACTATTCTTTTCTTCTTCCCACAAATTGCACAGCCGCACTCCAGAATTCCATTCCTCTCTCTGCGGTGCCTTTCAATCTTGCATTTCTCTTGGTGGTTTAGGGTGGTCTTGGCAACTTGGTGTTTGAAGGTAAGTAAAATTTTTGGTTTTCGGATTTGTACTTCCATTTTTTCTTTGGATTTTTGTTTCCGCAGTTCATCTATATTATTCCAAACAATGCAGTCCGGTAGTTTTACAGAATAGATAATCCGTATATGTTTTTTCACATTCTGGATTATGGAATCCGCAGAAATCCCAGATTGGAGAATTAGTAAACTACCAGATTGATGCTTCTGGTAACAATTTCGGATTGGTGCTTCCAATAATATTTTGGATTGCTGCTTCTGTAACTGTGTGTTTGTATTAGCTCAAATTAGTATATTAGAATCTATTATGTAATTTGTATTGGGTCTAACTAGAGGAGTTTTGGGGATGGTTAGTATGCACTCATTCATTAGCTGTAACCAAACCTGCAAGCATTTAAATCAAGATAATATATTTTTTTAAATAAGTGATTTAGTTTCTTAGTTTTGATTGTTTTAATGAAGTTCTTATTTGTTTTTAAATAAGTGATGTCCTTTATAAAATAGTATAATTTAGTTTCACACTTTATTTGTTGTTAAATTTATAACTATAATATGATATGATTAACATTCCTGATTGGCGGATCCGTAGTAGGTTTTCAGATTTTTGAATCCGTATTGTGCATTGTTTGTAATTTGGTTTAACTTGAATGGTGTAATTGAACAGAAATGGTGAAGACTAGGGGAGGTTCACAAGGTGATCGTCTACGTCCCACAGTCTCGATTAGAAGAAGAAGACACGTTAATGAAGATGAAGAACATGTTGAACATGAAGATGCAGGACATGTTGAACCTTAAGAAGTCGAACCCCAAATGGAGGTGGAGGATGAAGGCGCACCTAAAGTAAAAGGTGAATATTATCCCGAAGGTCCAGTGGATGGGGCACTGTTGACAAGTTATGAAGACCATGTGACCATGCAATTATGGAATGGTGTGGTAAGTAAATATGTTGAATATGATACTTGTTCATTGTTAATTTTATATATTTTGGTTAACTAAATTGTATATTTTATATGATTTTGGTTGGTTAAATTAGGATTGATGGGAGTTAAAATTGGTGTCTCATGGCCGAAAAATGAATAAGATGGGTGCTCCTTATCTTGGGATACTACCTGCAGTGAAGTTGTCAGGTTTAGCTGGGCTTGTTGGGACAAATTTTGACATGGTAGACAAAGGATTATTGTGTGCCTTTGTAGAAAGGTGGCACGCAAAGACAAATTCCTTTCATCTACCTATAGGTGAGTTGACCACCACATTGGATGATGTGTCGAATTTGTTGCACCTCCCTATTATCAAACAATTTTACAGGTACCCGAGCTTAGATGCAGCTGCGACGACTGATTTGCTTGTTGATTCACTTCGCATAGATCGGGGAGTAGCAGCTTCTGAGACTCGTATTGTCAAGGTGGACATGTGTGTCTAAGTTGGTTGAGAGAGGTGTATGAGGGTGCATGTACCAGGAGACAATGGACCGTGGCTACATGGGCATATTTGCTACACCTAGTAGGTTGCACCATCTTTGCAGATAAGAGTGTTACGTCGATTAATGTATCCTACTTGAGATTTTTTGTAGATTTGAGACACACCGGGGGATACTCGTGGGTAGCAGCTGCTTTGACCCACATGTATGAGCAGTTGGGAGATGGTTGCTATGTGAATACTAGACAGTTAGCTAGGTATGTCACGTTATTGGCATCATGGATATACGAGCACTTTCTGACTGTTGGACACTGACAGTTTCGAGATGACTATGTTGAGGATGAGTCACGGTGTATGAAATATGTGGTCGGGAGTAGGTTGTCCACACTTGCATTTGTTCGGATGCAATTAGATAGCATTTGTATAGGTGTTGTTCAATGGATGCCCTATGAAGAGCACATAGTGGTGCGTCCTTTCGAGTGGATTGCATTATTCTCAAGGTACATTCGATTGAAGGCTTGCAAGCAGATGCATTTTCCTGAACGTGTACTCAGACAGTTTGGATATATATAATGTATCCCTCGTCACCCAGCCACCGCTCATCATGGCGATCCCTCCACATCTGAGATCGACCGACGATGGTTAGATTTTAATGTTAACATCGTACAGGATGTCATATTAGCAGTTGATGTTGGAGCCTATGTTCCTGCATATTTGGAGTGGTTTCAATTTATATCACACCCATATATCATTCAAATGGTTGAGGATAATCGACCTCCAGTGATTACCCCTAATGGACGACATCAATACGAGAATGATACTATCTCTGAGCATCCCACAGTGATAAGAACTTATTACTTGTTTATTTAAATAATACATGCTCAGTTGTAATCAATGTAATTTGTTGTATCATTGTAGGGTCTTTGTAGAAGAATAACATCCACCTTGCAGTTGATTGTCATATAACCAAGGATTCACCAGCATGGGAAAGGACACAAACAACCTTGATGCTAGCCCAATCAGCCACCGAGAACATGTCTGCGTATGTCCACATACGACGCACAGACGATGATGATGATGATCATTTTAGTTGTTGGTATGTTTTGTAATTTCATAATGATGATCATAACTGCCTGTATTTTAATATGAAATATTACTGAAATCTGACACTTATGAGATATATAAAAGATTCAAACCAATGAAAACATAACAGATATTATGACAAAGTCAGTTAGTATTGACGAGTTTATGTGTGTTCGATCCTACTATGGCCTATTAAAAAATAAACAACACCATGACAAAGAATAAAGCATGACATGAAAATTTGATTAATTTGATCAAAATCTTCAAGTAGGAGAATGTGAGAAGAGAAGTCCCACACTGGAAATAATTTACTTTTATGCTTACTTTTTATGTTACAAAAGGAGCCCAATATTTTCTTAGTAGAATATACTCTTCCTTTTCTTTTCTATTGCTTTTATGCTTGAGAGAAAAATTAAGAGAGGATATTAGTGTCTTCTTTAAGGTTATCTTTGTAGTTGTTTTTTCTATTTTCAATAGAGGGTTTTATTTTTTCCTTGGAGTTACAAAGAAGGTTATGATAATTTTCTTTCCTTTTAGTAAACTACATTATTGTCTACTACGTATTTTGTTCCTCTTTTCATCTTTTATTTTAGTTATTAGTTCTTATATTGTTACTTTGGTACCTAATACAACATCCCTTTTTGAAATCCTTTTCACCTAACTTGACTTAAGGCTCGATTATATATTGTTAGTTAGGTTGATCTCCTATTAATAGGAAAAGTAATTTATCTAACATGTCTATTATAGGGTTTTCTAATCATTGATAAAGAGATTTAATAAAGCTACCCATAATATTAGGCCAAAATCATAAGAAGATCTACTTGTGGTACTTGAAATCAGTTGAGGAAAATACAAAACTTAAGAATTATATAATATTAGTTTATATCTAGAGGATAGTAAAATAATTAAGCATAGCTTATAAAATACACCTCTCACCATAAACAAACTCAATTTTGAATGTTTTGATTTGAGACCACTTAAGCTTTGAATCATAACATTAGCACCCACTATGGGACCACATAAAACATTTTCTTACGCCATTCTTTTTATTGAAAAACCTAATGTAAATATATGAGTGGTCTAGAATAACTATCACTTTTTGAGTCTCATAATCAAAAATGACTCGTCATCGTTCCATATTTTCATGGAAACCTCTTTACAATAGCTTTTAAGAGAGGGAATGAAACCCTTTTTTTCCTCTAAGACACTAGTGTATGATCAAAGTTTCAAGTGTTTTTCTATATCTGACCTCAAGAAAATATGTAAACCCAAGATGGAAAAATAATGAAGGTAATTTTATAATTTGACAATCATGAAGAGCTTTCTTATATATCTTCATTGTTTACTAATATTATATTATAATTATCACTTTAACCTTTAAATTTTCTTTTTGCCTGTAATATAAAGAAATATTATCTTTTAAGATGATAGTTTATTTCATAAAAAAATTAATGAATATTTTATAAAATATATATTATATTATTTAAATTTTAGTATATTTTTTAATTGAAATATTTTGTTTGTTTTGATGAAATATTTTATAAAATATATATTGTGTTATTTAAATTCAAATATATTTTTAGTTTAAATGTTTTTTTTAAATAACATGTAATTATACTTAATGATTTTTTATAACAATCTTATTATTATTGTACAATTAGTTTGAATAGGTAAAGTAATAATTATAATTTTTATTTAACGTACTTCTTTTGTTTTTCTTTATGATGTGAGGTTATTAGATACGTGTTTATCATCTTTAATTTTTTTTTTTTTTAATCAGCTTATCATCTTTAAGTTGATTACCTTCTTAAAAAAATATTATTATATATATATGGAGATTTTCTCATACTATTAAAATTAGGATAAAATACTATTGATTATTGATATCTAATGTTGTTGAAAATAAAATAGTATTAAGAGAGAGAAAAATATTTATCTTAGAGATAATTATGAAATATATAAATAATAATTTTTATTATCAATTAACTTTATTATTTTATTTGTTAATTAAATTATTTTATTTTATTTAGAGATTTATTTGAATTGATTATGTTAATTGATAAAGGTCTTCTTCTCCTTGCATTGTTTGTCTTGTATCTTTGAATGGAGTTGCAAAGCTTGCTGAAATGGAGGGAAAAAATCTGGATTTGAAGTGAAAAATATGGTTTGAGAAAGTGAGAGGTGATGTCAACTTACTAAGAAGGATTGTTGGGGAGGCTAAAGAAGGGACTACCCTAAAGAGAGCTCAAGAACCAAGTGTTTATGGCCAAAATTGGGTAGCAAAACTCTTTCCATTTAAGGTAAAAAAATACAAGAGATGTGCACTCCTATTTATAGAAGACTTGACCTAAAACCTCTCCATTGACAAGGTGAGAAGTGGTGTCACATGTTTCATGCTCATGATCCATTCAAACGAGAGGTTGACAAGTGTCTTCCTTTCATTTAAAAGATTACTCTCAAATGAGAGGTTGACAAATGTTACCTCTTAATTGGTGTGGATTCTTTCCATTGAGGAAGAGTCATATGGATATTCATGCTTCTCATGTAACGCTCATGCTTCTCATGTTAAGTGGTGAGTAACTTTACAATACACATCCACTTTATTATTATACGCACCCCAAATACAAGCCCTAAAATAAAATCAAGGCCCGATACAAGATCCAAAGAAAATTCTAAATTACTATATACAATTATTTTAACTAAAGCTTAGCCCAAAAACATATTGACATAGTCTTAGTCTTGCTTAAGCCAACTAGGTTTCAATCTTCTTGTAGTCCTCTTATCAAGGCTTAGGTGTTGGCTAGATGGGTTTCCATCATTAATTAAGATAAAAGTTATAATTTTTCTTTTCAAATGATACAACTTTGTTATAAAAAGTAAGAATGTTACCTTTATGAAGATAAAGAAAAGAAAAAGATAATATTTGTTTGAACATATTTTGAAATTTAGTTTTAATAGTTATAAAAGTTTAAATATTGTTAAAAATAATATTCCTTGAAGACAAATGCTCCTTTTTAAAATATAACTAACTCATTAACAGGTTTTTCATTAAACGGCTTAAGCTCGGTTGGAGTCTGACCTTGGAAGAATTGAGGTCGACCATAAAATATCATCGAGATATGACTTGAGCTCAGTTGGAGTTCGACCTTAGAAGGACTAAGGTCGACCATAAAATATCTCCAGTAAACGAATCTAGCTTGGTTGGAGTCTGACCTTAGAAGGAGTGGAGTCAACCATAAAATATCACCACAAAATAGCTCCAGCTCAGCTGGAGTCCAGTCTTAGAAAGATTGAGATCGACCATAAAATATCGCCACAAAACGACTCCAACTTGACTAGAGTCTAACCTTAGATGGACTGAGATCGACCATAAAATGTCACTGTGAAACAACTCCAGCTGAACTAAATTTTAGCCTTAGAAGGACTTAGGTCGACCATTAAATATCACCACAAAATGACTCCATCTGAAATAGAGTGTGATCTTAGATGGACTGAGGTCGACCATAAAACACTAAAGATCAATGGCAGGATCATGTACAACTCGATTCGATTGATCAACGAAAAGGTTAGTCTACTATTTATAAATGACTTCTAATCATTAGAAAATTAAAAGAGGCAAAAACATCTTATCGGCAAGGTTTCACTAAAGCTCTACATTTAGGAAAGAGCTCCAAATTACATTAACAAAATTAAGATGCATGTGCTAACATAAGCTAAGTTTGTAGACATACATTTATCTCAATTAATAACTAACTTATTTTTAATTCAAAATCAAATTGATAAGGATATTTTATTTACAATGTTTATTAAAGCCTTGTACACTACATGTGCATTTGTTCCGAGTTACCACTCTGACAACACGTCAATCCTACCTAGCCATGTGGAAAGAAACTTGAGAAGACATGACAATTGAGGGGTTTCCTACTCTAAATGATACGACGTTCGAGAGTCTCGATTAAAGCTTCCATAACTAGTTAAGCCTTTTTTGCCGGGTCCGACTCAAGGTTAGGAGACTGCATATCGTCATGGATAGGTCGAACATCCAAAAGCCAAATAATTTTCTTTTTTGAAAATCTTTTTCACCTAACTCTGTTCAAGGTTAGGAATTGTGTATCGTTAATTAGTTTGATCTCCTATTAAAAAAGAATGTAACTTATCCAATAAATCAATTATAAAATCTGCTAATCACTAACAGAAGGACTCAATAAAACTACATATAATATTAAATAAAAATCAGAAAAATATATACTTATTGTACTTGAAATAGATTAAAAAAATACAAATTTTAAAAATTAAATAATATTAATTAAGATTAAAAGAAAAATATAACAATTAATCAGGACTTGTAAAATACAAATAAACTCACTCAATTTTAAATCTTCTAATTTAAAGTAACGTAAACTTAACAATTATATTCTCTACTCAAAATATTATATTTGTATATGTCTAACATATAATCAAAATATTATTCTTTAAGAAAGATAGTTCAACATTACATCAAAAGAAAATGTGCGAAAAGGATATTTTAGAAAACTTTGCGAATAAAATGTTGTTATTTTATACAACCAAAATATCATACTTCCCTTCTTATCTAAATGTTGTTATTTTTTTTATCCAACTGGATTCAAAATCATAAAATCCACCTGTACAAATTTGGACCAAATAAAAAGTATAAAAACTCGTCCCTACCTATATATCTTTAGTTCTAATTATTAACAGTTAATATTTTTATCTCATATATATATATATATATATATATATATATATATATATATATATATATATATATAATATTTATATCAATAAAGAAAATTATTAAATAAAAAATAATTTTAAAAACAAAAAATAATTAGTTACTATATTGACTAAATTAAATATTATTTTATCAATTAAAAAAATATTAATATTTAAAATAATTTTTATTATTAATAAAAATTTATAAATTAATTTATAAATTAATATTTAATTAATTATCAAAATTTTATTTGTTAATTTTAAAATTTAAATTAGTTAATAAATAAAGCTTTAGTGATTAATTAGATATTAATTTAATTTTTTTTATTAATAATATAAACTATTATAAATAATCTTTTAATCTATAAAATAATATATAATTTAGTGTATATAAAAAATTAATTATTTTTCATATTTAAAATTAATTTTTATTTAATATTTTTTTTATATCTTATTTTAATTTTTATTTAATAATTCTTTTTAATCTCTTATTTTCTTGAAATCTTTATTATTATTATTATTATTATTATTATTATTATTATTATACCATTAAGAAATAGAATCTCCACACTGTTGGGAAGCTCCCTTATAAATTTCACAATATATTGGAAAACAACATTAAAGAACGCGTTCAATGTCTAAAATAATATAAAAGAAATTTTAGTTTTATTTAATATGATATTTTTATTTTTTTAAAAATTCAATCTCAAAACATAGTTTTAACTTGTTAAAATTTAACTTTATGTTTTAATGTCTATTTGAACCTTTCATTTTCTGGAAATAAAATGTAATTTAAACTTCATCGAACAAATAAAATCACTTTTATATTATCAACAATAATTTACATTAAATATTAATTAAATATTATGATTAAAAATTAAAAACTAAGATTAAAAGTGAAAAACATTATATTTTTCATGGTGCTTACTAGTTTGACACGTCAGAGAAGCGTGGCAGTTTATGACCAAACCAACGTAACAACGAGGTATATGTTCCCATCCATCTTGTTTTTCCACTCACTTTCGTATTAAACTCAAACTCAACTTAAAAGAACCAGAAGCTACGATTTTTGTGTAGTGAATATTGATAGTGATTGCTCCTAAAGTTAAAGTAATTTCACACGAACACACACTTGTAACAAAGCAACCATGAAAATCTATCACGTTCCTTCTCTGCAAGACAACAATTCCTTCTTGTAAGTCTATATGTTGTTCTCTGCATGCAATCCTCCACAAATTTAACATAAACGCACGTGCATATTCTAGTTCTTCATGCTTCACTGTTTATTATTATTTTTATGGTTTTGCACTTCTGTAGAATCGTTGACGAGAGCACGAAAGAAGGTGCTGTGGTGGACCCTATTGAGCCTGAAAAGGTTCTAGCAGCTGCCGATTCGCTTGGGGTCAATCTCAAGCTCGTTCTCACCACGCATCATCATGGGTGCTAACTAGTTTCTACTTTTTTTTACCATAGTTTTATTTTGGTTGGTCATGTTGAATCGTGTTTGTTTGTTTAGGATAATTTGAAGCTTAGAACTTTCTTTCATGTGCTAGAAGTCAGAGAGAGTAGGATTATTCATTTATTTTTTGAAGTCTCGGTACTTTTGGTGCATTTTCCTTAATTGCTGCTATGTATTTCAGTTTTTTTTATGATGTTGACTCTTGAGATGATGCATGTGTTTGTAAATTTTATGTCATTGTGGCAGGGACCATGCTGGTGGAAATGAAAAGATAAAGCAATTGGTGCCTGGAATTAGAGTCTATGGTGGTTCGATTGATAACGTCAAGGGTTGCACTGATAAGGTTGAAAATGGAGATAAGGTGTCCCTTGGGGCTGATATTAATATATTGTCTCTTCACACACCATGGTAGGTCCATTAAACTTGTCAATTCCCATACCAAAAAATGGAAAGTTTGAATTTACTTACCACCCTGCATTTCTGAAGTAGGACTGTGATTTTGTGGTCTTTCCTTCATTTTGTATGAAATGAGTGCCTCGGTAATGCAATTGTTGAAGAGGTTTCAAAACCTCATCCACTTGGTAACGAAGCACAATAGTTGTTCACAGTGAACTTTTTGCTTGTTGAATTTTGTCATGTTTTGTTGAAAATCTCACATAATAAACATTTTATAGTATATAATTTATAAGTAAATTTTGTAAGGTTGAGTTAGCTTAAGATTTGTTCATCTTTGTACTTCTGCTATCTTCTATATCATTCAAATTTAATTCTACAGCTATATTACCCTTAGCACAGGGTTGGAGTTTTATTTACTTTCAATATGAAAACTATTAGAAGCATTGAGTTCTGTTATAAAGGCTATCATTGAGTCATTACCCTGCTTCTGTCATTATTAAATACATGTTGCCTGATGATTCCTGATGTGGTTTAGCCAAAAATTCATGTTTTCTTGAGACACAGTTCCCTCTCTTTTGTTAACATTGACCGTTTTGGTGACCTGCTAGCCACACCAAAGGCCACATAAGCTATTACGTGACTGGCAAAGAGGAGGAGCAACCAGCTGTTTTTACTGGAGATACACTAGTAAGCTCACTGATCAGTCTTAGCCTTTTCATTTTCTGGAGATCTCATGGAACATTTCCAAAAGATAATAGTTCTTGGAAAAAAAAGTACAATAAATTGACTATAAAAGCTATGCCAAGTTCTTGGAGGCTGTGTATTTGTTTCTCTGTGAGATGCTTGTGTGTACATGAATTAAGAAGAAGTCCTACTTTAAATCCTGATTTATTTTGTTATTGCTTCTTCTACAGTTTATTGCTGGTTGTGGGAAATTTTTTAAAGGAACTGCAGAAGAGATGTATCAGTCACTCTGTGTAACATTAAGTTCATTACCAAGGCAAACCCGAGTTTACTGCGGACATGAGGTAAGATGGAACTAAAATCATCTCTTCTAAAACTCTCTTATCATCATGGTTTCCTTCATGAATTACATATTTTGGATGTGCACTGACCCAACCTAGGAAGGGTTGGTTGTAAAAGTTATTACTGATAATTCTCAATAATCATTTTGTGGCTTTTTAAAGTTAAGGCTTACGTTTCAACTTGATAAGATAGGGACTTTGGGATAATTTTTTCCATTTTTTTTATAGATTTGTAATAGAGAAAAAAGGTAAAATAAGTTCTCTATAAACTAAAATTAATTTATATAAGGCAATAGCAAAATTAGGGATGAAGTTAAGAACAGTAATTCATGTTTCCAGAACCTTTTTTTAGTGTCAGTCTTTTTCATGTGCTCAAATTGGAGACTTTGATTTCTTGTGAAGAGGTAGGATTTTTTCAGGAACCTAAGCATGATAATGCATATATCCACCAGTGCATAAATTTATTAAAAGGTTCAAAACTTAAGTTGGTCAGATCATACGTCGATCGGATCATGAAATGTCCAATGTAAATTTTGGATTTTTGTAAATAGGATTAATTATTTTTTTAATTCTTATATTAAGTGGTGCGGTGATATTTTTATAATAATCATAAAATTTATTGTGATGGTTAAAAATAAAATAAGTATTTACTATGTCTATTAACCATTATAATAAATTTTTACTATGTTATTTTTTATTTCATCTTATATAATAAGTGTTTTAACATGTTTCACTTTTTCTTTTCAAACAACAGTTTCACTATTAAAACCACCGAAACATGTTTTGTATTACAGGGCAAATCTGTTTTGCCTCTGAAGAGAGCTTTCTCATTTTTTCTCCTTTTCTTTGAATTCCTAAATACTTTTCTTTGTAGAGTCCTCTGTGAACTTCCTTGATTTTCCTCGTTGTAAGTGCTATCTCCTTCTGCGGTGAGTAATTAGAAACAACAGTCACGTGAATGAAAGATAATTGAAAAATAGTCTATGAATTCATTTTGGTATTATGGTTGGTGCAACAACTGTTCTTGAAGTATTGGCTTATTTGAAAAGACTAGAGATGCATTCTATGCCTCCTAACTTCCATACAGACCTTGTTGGAGCAGCTACATTTCCAAGTAATAAAGTCCTTTCTTGCCCTTTTTTTCCCTTCATTTTATATAAACTGTCGAGTGAAAAATGGTGCTGAAAAAACAGAACGTTTTAGATGTAGCAGTAGTATAACCATTTTAATTTATACTCACAGAATTTAAACTAGCGTACGCAAAATTCATCTGATTCATTGCTAGTTAAGTGTAGAAAACAATATGTTTGTATAAATGGGAGAATACCTTTTTAATTTGTACACTGCAATCACATTAGTTTGTCATTAGATTACTGATTAGTAGTAAGATTCTGAAGTTTTAGTGTATTATAAATCTGAAATATTGATTGCACCATCAATTATAGTCTTACACAAATACTATAATAGATAATAAAATTTTGCAGTTAATTAGTTTCTTATAACAGTGTAAGATATCATAGGATTACATGCTGTGCTGATACAATAATTTCTTTCAATGGTAGAATTTTCATTCCAAACTTCATATTGGATTGTGTTATTTCAATTCCCTGAACTGTATTAGAATAAGAGTTCTAAAACTGAAAAAAAAAATTAATTTACCAAGTACATTGAGTTTATTTACCAAATACACTAAAATGAGAAAGTGACAAAAATTAATTTTATATATAATAAACATAAAATAATTATTATATCTTTATATTATATGTATTAAAGATGTACAACCTTATAAAAGTGAATTATAAAGATTTTGTTATTGATAAATAGTTTCTAAATTAATATTAATTAACTACTTAAGTTTTAGTTATTAATTATTTAAATTCTAAAATTAATATCTAAAATCTTAATATCTAATTAGATATTAATTTAAAAACTATTTCTTAATAATAGAAATTAATTTAGGTATCACTAATTTTTTTATTTTTAATTAGTATTTAATTTTATTTTTAATTAGTATTTAATTTTATTTTTAATTAGTATTTAATTTTGTCAATATAGTAACTTCTTATTGTTATAACAACTCATTATTTTTGTTTTTAAGATTGATTTCTATTTAATAATTTTATTTAATATTTTTTTTTTGAAAGTTTTGTATGAGTAACTCTAATTAAAATAAAAACATGTTACTTTAAATAACTTATACTTGTAATGTAATGAAAAGTATAGAATTTTATCTTCATAATAAACTTTTCATTTCCTAACTTATTTTGTTTTTAACAAACAAAACCACATTACTCTATAGTTTCTAGGAATAATAAAAATTCCCAATGGAACTAGTTAGTTATATAATTTTTATAAATTAGAAAAAGTAGGAATAATAAAAATGTCAATGGAACTTACTATGAATGAAAACTAGTTAGTTATATAACTTTTATAAATTAAAAAACAAAATTAGAATATTAACCCTTTAATATACGGAGTTATGTAAATATGTTTTTGAGAATTACTTATTTATGTTTATATGTACTATTGGATCTAGATCTTTGTGTTTTATATTTTTGAATGGATTGAGGTTTAAGAAATCTATATATTTTTTATTTATATTGGTTCATACTTAATTTGTTCATGTACTTAACACAATAAATTATAAATTAAATACAATTAATATAATATAAAAAATATAAAAAATATTAAATGATTTACATGACTTATAACTGTAATTTTAAAATGTTAAATGTTTAACTTGAGATCTTCCAACAACCTTCAATATATTTGGTAAGGAGATGTACAAAGGAACAAAAATATTATCAATGCAAAATACTTAGTTGTCCTAAAAATATTATCAATGCAAAATACTTAGTTGTCCTAATGTAACTGCAATAGTTTTTTCTTTTTAATATGGTTAAAAGTTGAGATATTAGATTATTCTTAGTTTTTACCATATTATCATCATCACTAGTATGTGTTGTTATAACCTACTTATCATAAGGGACATGATCTTAAATAAATACAAAATATTAGTTCAACATTGATAAACATTATATCAATAGTAAATAAACTTAAAATGAAACAACTTAATACATGTGGTCGTGTTGAGACTAGTCAGATTAAATGTGTGGACCAAGTAAAAAATGTGCTTAAAGCTTGTCTGACCAATTGGATCTCTGTGTTAGGTACATACATTTGAACAATAACATTTCAAACTTCATCAACCACCACTCACGTCCAATTGGACTATAAATGGACACCATTATGGTTAACCCTTCTTTATTTGTCATTGTTATTTTCAACCTATAACTCACATTGGTTTGGTATATTAATGTAAGTATAATCTCTTGAGAGATCTACAACAACACAACTCCCTTTCATACTCACTTGAACAACCTCAACAAATATATGTGTTTCCTGAGTTTATTAAGGGACTCTAACTTCTCATCAAAATTTTGTTGCAAGGATTGTCAAAATTTTATTCAGTTTCTCTTTAAACTACATCTCCATCCTTTGTGAGATATCTTAATTGAAAGAATCGACTGTTATTTGTAATGGTGGACCAAAGTACTCTCAAATTCCATGAACCATCATATTGTGCATACATCCTAGGTACTCTAATCTTCCTTCCTATGGTCGTCGTCAAAATACGATCATAAAGAAACAAATGAGCCTTGTGTTTCATGCTCAAAAAATCATGTAACATATAAATAATAATTAAGCATAAATAATACCACAATACGATCATAAAGAAACAAATGAGCCTTGTGTTTCATGCTTAAAAAATCATGTAACATATAAATAATAATTAAGTATAAATAATACCACTTCACTTAAGAACAAGGAGAAATGACAATGATAATAAGTGTGTTTATACCTATAATTTTTAATGCAATGATATTAGTAGATAATATAATCATTTGTCCATCTGATTTTGTACGAGCAACATTTAACATCTCAGAGAATGAAGGTGTAGATATAAGGTCAACAAACTCTAACCCTAGTACTTTTGCTCAAGCCTTCAAGAGGTGTTATTGTAGGATGTGTATCACCCCCTCCCTTGTGACAATACACATGGACATCATTAAGCTTTTACCACTCCCAGGTGGTAATTCTTTTTTTTTAATGCAAATAAAACTATTAGATAACCAAAATTATAAGTAATTTTTTTGTAAGTTTTAAAATTAAAAAAAAAAAATTAACCTACCAAGACATGTCTAATCAACTTACATGAAATTGCATAAGTCTTTCTTAACTTACACAAAATTGCATGAGTCTTCCTCAATTATCTGGTACTTGATACATGCAATATCATTTTTATAATTTTTGAATATATATTCTCGTGTCAAAAAAGTCTTGAAGTCTTTCCATATGGTGACAATATTGATAAGACCTTCTTATTGACCATCTTAGTGTTTAAAATGTAAATATATATATATATATATATATATATATATATATATATATAAAACACATTAATTAATTGAAAATATCATATAATAATGAATTTAATTAATAAAGTATTAATGTAATGATGGGTCTGTGCCTTCATTTCTATTTGTTTTTCTTAGAGTTTTTGAAAGGAGTGGCAGAAGCTTGATGTATGAAATGAAACAAGGATGACAAGCTATGGATTTCTTGAAGGTGCATGAAGAATAAGGATAGTTATTGGTTTAGTCATATCACTTAGAGAGGTGAAGAAGAAGAGACCAAAAGTGTCTATCGTAGAAAGGTTTAGACAAGGGAGTGTAAGAGCTAGCAACTTAGCAGCATAACACTCAAAATTAACCTTATTAATTCATAAGTCAAACACCTCAATTTATAGGAGAGAGGACTGAACATTTTGGAGTCAAAATTTGAAAATTTAAAATAAAACTCTCCAATGAGAAGATGCCATGTGGAATCATGTTTTCCATGTTTAGTTCACACCTTTCATGCTAAATTTTCTCCACCCTTAGGCTACCATGTGAACATCCATGTACTCCATGTCAAGGTAGTTTTTGCCCTCTAATATACTCTAGACGTTTTAGGGTTACATTGGGCTCAAAAAAGTCCAATTGTTACTTTAACTAGTCACTTTTAATCCTAACTAGATCTATTTTACTATTGGTCCAAATACAAACCCAAAAACCTATGCTACTTGGTCTAAATATTTGGTCCAATTATTTATGCTACTAGGCCCATTACATGGCCCATGAAATCCTAAAAAACTTTATACAATTTATTTAAGTTAAAGCTTGACCCAAAAATAATGTTAACTAGTCAACCGAAACTCAGTCTTTTTGTGTTCTTCTGATCAAAGCTCTAGTTTATATTTTTATGAGTTGGAGGTCTTCTTGGATATGTTTGTACATTCCTTCATCCTAGTTGTCCTCTTGATTGAGTCTACAAAAATAAAAAAAGTCCAATTAAACTGATATTTGCAAATAATTTATAAACAGACTTTAGGTCTTCATCTTCCTTATTATGTAGTTGTATAAGACTGAAGGCTCTGTCATCATGTAAAATGGTATAATACTTGAATATTTTGCCATATAAGATTTTTCTTGGTCTGTTTAACCTCATCATATGATAGAATGATAATAGATACATGTCATCAAGTTATTGATCAAAATAGTTACAAAGCTTAGCAATATTTAGGTCTCAAACGAGAATTTATGTGAACTTGCATCCTTTACTTGTCAGTTTGTCCAATAATAACCTGAATCAATCGAATCATAAATCTTCACAATCCGTTCTTTCCACTTTCAGATCTAGAATCTGTCATAATCTATTTAATACGAACAAATATTTAAAATATTACAAAATTTTAATTAATTATTTTTTAGTTAAGATTTCATTTCTAACAAGTTTTAAACAGTAAAATTTAACTACCTAAAACATAATTTTCAAATAAGAAAGTTATTTCAAAAATATTTAAAGATATTATAAAAATAAATATTTAATGTGAAAATAGTTTAAAATGTTATAAAATTTTAATTAATTATTTTCTAGTCAAAATCATATTTTTAACAAGTTTCATACGTAAAGTAACCAAAATGATCCTAATTAGTCTAATTAGTCCAAATATGTAAATCTAAACACAATATAAAAAATAAAATGAAATTCAAAATTTATTATTCCTAACCTATTAAACTTCAAATACTTTTTAAACAACTATAAATCAAAATAAAATCAAAACTAAATGTTATTATCTCATCCAAATATTTATTAATTAAAATATAATTTATTTTCTGAAACTACCTTATACATAATAATTCATATACTACTACCCTTAATCCAATAGAATAAAAGTGATTAATACACGGTCAATCACAAAAAATTAACAAAACCATTATTTAAGTCATCAAATGATTCTTCACAAAGTTGTATTGAAGAGAAAACCAAAATCACAATTAAAATCGTCATTTGCTTGGGGAAATGAAGAAGAAGAAGAAGAAGAGACAAATATGAAATTTTAGAAAGCTTTTAAGTAATATCAAACATAAAATTTGAAGTCGGACCACATTAAATTTAACATAAACAAGTTAATTACATAAATTTTGTTGTGAATTGGTTTCCTATTGAATGTAAATTAGGTGATGTAGAAACCAAAATTTAGACTAGTGATCCTCTTAGCCAGCCACATAATTATACTTATGTGGTCAAGGTCAAATTAATAACCAGCCGCATCATTATTATACTTTGAAAAAAAGTGGATTTCTTTTCACAGGCGCCACGCCCGGCGTCCTCCTTCCACCCCTCCCCTCTCACCACAACCAACACAGATAATTTTGTTCTCATTTTTATTTTATTATTATTATTATTATTTAACTATAATAATAATAGTTTTTTATTATAAAAATAATAATATTGTAAACATTAAATTTTATTATTGTAATTATTAGTAATATTATTATAATCATTTTTATAATAAAAGACTTTCGTTTTATTTAGATTTTTTTTTTCTAAAAATTGTTTACAAAAGTAATATGACTAATAAAATATATATATATATATATTAATATAATTATTATAATCATAATTTTAGTCAAATTGAAGATTTTAAAATTTCATTCTTTTATACTAGTAACATTTTTTTTAACTATCATTCATCACTTCTTCATTAATCTCATGTATTTTTTTTAGTTTATTATTTTAACATTTTGAAATTATTTTTAAAGAATAAAAAAAATTAAAGAAAGAAAAATAAAAAATGTTGCAGAAATTAATTTTAAAAAAAAAAACTAAAAAAGAGAAATAAAAAATGTTCCCACTAATATATAATAATAGTGATACTATGAGTCTTCTATAAAAAAGAAATCGCATATTTTATTAACCAGTAAACCGCCTAACTTTTATTTTATTTTTTAAAAATGTTGTATAAAAACATGACTTCAATTTGAATAAAAGCATTCTTTATACTATTTCGATTTTATTATAATAATATTAATAATATAATTAACATTAAAATATTTATGTTGTTTTATATTAATAAAAATGTTATACTTAATAATATATACTATTTCTAATGATAATATTAGTAATTATAATTAATATTATTATAATAAAACCGAAGTAGTATTAAAAATATGACTTCAATAATTTATAACTAACTTAGGTCACGTGTTTGTAAAATATTCTAACATTTTAACTTATAAACTAGATTAATAATAATAATAATAATAATAATAATAAATAATAATAATAAAATGAAAAATATAAGAGAAAAACAAATTCAACAAAACCATATGTCAAGTGATTTGTACCTCAACATCCAACACAATCTATTTCACAATATACAAATATGGAAGTATTTTTCAGCATCCAACAACACAATCTATTTTTCACAACATATAAATGTGGAAAATAAGGAAGTATCAACCAAAATTAGAGGTTCATTCCTACCAAATTAATTATGTAGACATTGATTGTAAGTTTTACAATATCCGAGGTTTATTTCTACCAAATTAATTGTTTAGATATCGAATGTAAGTGTACAATATCCTTATTTAAAGAAGTGGGTTGTAAAAATTTAACTCTTTCTTAGATTTACTAGGTATATAATTAATAAGGGTTTTGATTGAGTTTGTTGTCTCTGTAGTACGCAGTGAAGAACTTGCAATTTGCCATGGCAATTGAGCCAGATAATTTGAAGATACAGGAGAAGTTAAGATGGGCTAAAAATCAGAACCAAGCTGGCCAACCTACAACTCCCTCCACCATTCAGGAAGAGATGGAAACCAACCCATTTATGAGGGTTGAGCTACCTCAGATTCAGGTTTTTGTCCCCACTTCAACACAGTATATGCACATATATAAGAGAATACAAATTGACAGAAGCAAGTAACAGAATGAGAAATAAATAATGCAAAAATGTTTTGCAGGAGAAAGTTGGGTGCAAGTCTGCAATTGAAGCTTTGAGAGAGTTACGGAAGCTGCAAGACGAGTGGATGATGGGGTAGTGGTGTTTGTGTGTATAGTAATATGTGTTGGTGTTGCTGAAACTGAAAAGGAGATATGATCGAGATAGTTGTGATGCTTGCACCTAGTATCACATGTATCTTACGTTGGTTAGTCTAATGCTAAGATCTTCCATTTCATTCATGTTATATACTTCTGAGCTTCAAAATTATTCTTTACACCACCTAACTTTCAACCGCTAATCTCTGCCTCTGTCAGACAAAATAATCTCTGCCACTTCTCTCTTCTCTTACTTTTTGGCTGTATAAATATATTTTTTATTTATTCTACTTTTATGTAAAATTAATTTTTTCCCTTAAATCTTATATGAGTACTTTAGCTTTAGTATAATAGTCATGTTCAAACATATTTAATCCATTTTATAATTATTATTTAGAATATTAGTCATGTTGTAATTAGCTTTATAGGATAATATTAATATTAATTTAATTTCTACTTAGTTATATAAGATAATATTAATATTAATTTAATTTGATATAGATATTTTTAAAGAATCTGTGTTGAGAAATGGAAAACAAATAATGGTTTTGTTAATTCCATCACACTCAATAGATAAACATAAACGGAGGCATTTATTGGAGCTTTAGAAGTTCTAAAGCGATTTAAAGACGATACATTATTTTTAAATACGAACATGTGTTTTCTTACATAAAAATGAAGATTTGGAATTAATATATTGGCACTTAAATAATAATATTTCAATTTTTTTGAGTAATGAAAAAGGAGTTAGCTCAGGTAAAAACAATGCAAATGTAATTGTTTTAACTTAACCGGAATGTCTCCAAATTTTGGAATTTCAAAAACGTTGAAATCTAATTACCAAGAGAATCTGAGTTGTTACCAAACTAGAATTTGTTGAAATTGGAATCATTAGCAATAATCGAAGGAAGCAACAAGTTAATAACGATAAAGGAGGGGGAAAAAAAAGAAAAGATGTGACGGGATCCGTTGGAAGGGAAGGTGGAAGGAAAGAAAAGTATAACATTAATAATATCCAATGAAACGCGTTGGTTCATTTATCATCATTCGTTCATCAATGTCAACCTCTCACACAACACGCTCCGACACAGTCACACACAAAAATAATCGAAAGAGAAGGTTTCAGCTTCGTGACCTTGACTTTTCTCCTCTCTCCCTCTTCTGCTTCCGCTATGCATCTCTATCGCATCGCATCGCACCATCTGCGTTCGCATTAAACCCTCTCTTAACGCTCTAACCCTCTCTCACCATGTTCATCTTCACTTTCATCTTCGTTTACGTATCTTTCTCTCCTTCCTTCATCAAACTTCACCCCTTAACTCGCGCCCAGTAACCTAATCCAGACGCTCTACGCAACCCAAAACGAATGCTGTTGTGAATTCTGATCGGATAATACCGTACGGAAAAAGGAATATAAGGTAGGTCAGGTTAGGGTTTCGAGGAGATGGAATCGTCGCCATCGTCTTCGTCCTCCTTGTCGTCGTCTTCTGGAAGCGATGCCAGCGGTGGTGCCGCTGTCACGTGGCTCGGGATGAGTTTCCCGTTCCGTTCTCCGCTCTCTCTCGTGATGGATTACTGCACGCGTGAGGATTCTGCAGAGCCTGTGATTATCATTCCCCGGACGCGCCCGCGGTTTCAGGCGCCGGCTGAATCTGTTGCTTCTGCTTCGGCCTCCGATTCTGGCGATAATGCGTGCAGCGGCACTGAGGAGGTTGCGATACGCATCATTGGGTCCGGCGAGCAAGACAACGGCTCGTCGCCGTCGTCATCGAGGAGCCGCGGTGGGGAACCGGGCTGTGAGGAGGCGGCGGTGGTTGGGAGGGGCGGGATGCTTTCGTCGGAGGCTCGCCGGCGAATGGCTGAGGAAAGGGTGCCGTTGGTGTCTTTGGATGAAGGGATTGGTGGCGGTAGGGATTCTTCTTCGTCTTCCTCTACCTACCAGAGGTATGATATTCAGCAGGTTGCGAAGTGGATTGAACAGATTCTTCCATTCTCCCTCTTGCTGTTGATTGTTTTCATCCGCCAGCATTTGCAAGGTACTGCTTCTTTCTAGTGTTAGTCTGGTCTCTCAAGTTGGTTTTTTGTTTAATTGTGAACTACGTGTTCAAGCCATTGGATTATATTGTTTAGGATTTGTTGTATGTGCTTGACTTGTTGGCGTGACTGTGATATTTTGCATTGCGCTCTTGATATTGATAGTTGTGCTTCAATATATATTGGCTCTGTTTGCGCTTTGTATTTGGAGACCTGTCTTGGTTTTCTCGTGTGATGTGCTTGGTGGAATAATGGTTGGCCAGAGAAAGGTTGCTTGCTTTTTTTTTTGGGACGGAAGCTTTGAAAATACTATTAACTAATATACGTGCTACTTATTTGGTTTAAAGTTAATTTTTGGTGCTTATTTCTTGATAAATGTTTGCTATTAGTTCAAACTGGGATAAAGCTAGTGTGAGCTGTCGTGTGGCTTTCAACACGCTGTGTATTTGCCTAGGAAAGAGTTAGAATGAAAGAAAAGATTACCTGAAACAGTTGCTGAGGATCATGTAGGGTTATGCCTGTACCTTTCATTTGTTCACTGTTATCTTACACGTTGGTGCCTCTCCTTTGTAAGGAAATTGGATAATCATTAGAGATGTAAAGATGAATTTGTAAAGTTAATTCGAGATTATGTTGATTCCTCTTGTTTCTTTAATGATCCTTAGGTTAGTATATCAAATCTTTATTAATGAAGATACCGTGCTGCTTGCTTTTTTTTTATCTTTCCTGTGACCATGAGTCCTTGACTGATTCTTATCTTCTTCTTTGCTCTAACTTATCTCTTCTAATTAGGGAAGAAGCAACGTGGTTTGCTTTCTGTTATTTATATTGGGTTGATTGGTTCTACTGTATTGAATGGCAGTAAACTGCCTCTCACATACAGTCTCAGTTTATTCTGCTTTTCTACTTGAGTTGGTTCTTTTAACATAACTATGTTATATTCATTTATGGGAACATGCAGGTTTCTTTGTCACAATTTGTATATCAGCTGTGATGTTCAAGTCAAATGAAATTGTTAAGAAGCAGACTGCCTTGAAGGTGCCATTCCCAGATTTTTGTAATTCCTTTTAAATTTCCATTTTCCAAATGAAATATCTAAGTGTAAAATCCCATCCTCTCGTGGGAAGAGGAAAATAAAATTGAGTCTCAATTCAAGTTCACTTTTGCAGGGAGATCGGAAAGTCTCTGTTCTTCTTGGTATCTCTTTTGCCTTTATGCTGCATGTTATATGCATTTACTGGTGGTATCGAAATGATGATCTTTTATACCCACTGGCCATGCTTCCACCAAAGACAACTCCACCTTTCTGGCATACAATATTCATCATTTTGGTTAATGGTATGCTTTAGTTCTTCTGTTTATATGCGGCTATTGCATGGTTTTTATGTTCTATTTACGTTAGACATTTTTATTTGTTCTATTGGACATAGAGTTATGAAATGTATATTAATAGCATGTCTTTGGTGAAAAGCTAAGTAATTTGTTATAATTGTCGAAGCTTGATTAATGTGTAAGAGACTCGGAAGTTTTAACACAACAGTAGGGTTATTTACTTGATTAATAATGATGAAATTGAAGACTTCCTTTCTTCATAACTCATTTCTATTTTGAAATATACTTCTTTTTTTCAAAATATATCTTCAGTGGAAGAACGGAAGTATAATAAAAGGGTTCTTTGCATTTTATCAGTGAATCTGGGCCAAATTTGAATAAAACTTGTTTCAAGATAAATTTTAACAGTTTGTTGCCAATGTGGGTTGTGGAAGATATATTTATACCCGTAGCTTATCTTATCACATATAAGTAATAAGCTACATATAGCTTATTTCAACGAGTTTTCTTGGTGAAGGTTATCAAAATAAGCTTATTGAATTAATTGCTTGTGATACAAGCTCTCACGTGATAAGGATTTTATCAGAGAATGTGTTTAATTAAACACTTTACACAAACGTACCTTTAGATGAGCTTGTTGAAATAAGTGCTTATATAAAATGAGTCTGAGATTGTCCCGTATACAACTTTGCAATAACAGCTTATTCTAAAAGCTAAAACAAGTTTTATATTGCATCTAGCTTGTGCTGAGTATGAACACATGCAGACTCCACTCCTTTCATTTGAATTGATGGATTGATGCATATCTCTGAATTTTTAAGTTACATATTTTGCTTCAGTCTGCCGTGCAGCCGACCTTGGTGAAATCTAAATGAGTTACTTGCAATATTAAACGTGTTCTTATTTTTTTAATCATGAGCTAAGATTCATTATCTTCAAGTATCTTTCCTTTTGAAGTATTTGCTATGTCCTATTATTTTTCTCTCTCTCTCAAATTTAGCTGTTTGCATAGTACTAACTGTTTTGTTTCATTGAATGTTATTTCGGAGGAAAAAAAAAATGTAGCTGCCAATTTGCATTATGAAATATTTTTCAACACCAATAATGAGTAGTATCTTTGTAAATCTCTTTTGAATCAATATTATTTTTTGGGTGCCCTTGTTGATTGTTTCTTGGTGTCTTGGCTATCCCTTGATGTTGGTGTTTTTCCAGGCATATAATCATTTTAATTCTCTTTGTAACACATCTTGTTTCTTGGTTGGTTGGAATTGATGGTAGCAATGTACATTTGACTTTTTAGATACATTGGTACGGCAAGCAGCAATGGCTTTGAAGTGTTTATTGCTTATTTACTACAAAAATGGAAGAGGGCATAACTTTCGTCGGCAGGTTTGAGTAGCTCCTTACTTTTTATCATGCATTATAGCATTTTTGAAGTATGGTTTCCTCCTGCATTTTTCTGAAAGCATTTAACTTGTTTCTAGGGTCAAATGTTAACTCTGATTGAGTACACTCTGCTGCTGTATCGTGCCTTGTTGCCAACACCAGTTTGGTACCGATTTTTCTTGAACAAGGATTATGGAAGTCTGTTTTCCTCACTGACCACAGGATTGTATCTAACTTTCAAGCTAACATCAGTAGTTGAGAAGGTATGTTTTCATTCTTTAAAATCGACATTTACTTCATGGTGCTGTATTTAATGATATTTGTGCATGAACCTAAATTATTCCATTTTATTCAACCTTCTATTCTATGTATTTATTAGGTCCAATGCTTTGTTTCTGCCTTAAAAGCATTATCAAAAAAGGAAGTTCATTATGGGGTTTATGCCACAACGGAACAGGTAAATAATCTTTTAAATGCTCTGATTCACTCCGAATCTGAATACTTGCAATTATAAGTAATGCTTATCACTTCTTTGTTGCAATGTATTTATATCGATGCCATTTTTTGGTTTGGCAATTGTTGCCTCATATTTCTAAATACACACAATGTATTTATTGGGTTTGTCAGTTTGTGGGCTTTTAATTGTGGTAAATTAGATATATTGTAACAATTTTTTAAGTACGAACCATCAAATCTCTTTATTTGTAAAATGAAATAAATGAATTGTATAATTCCATGGTGTTAACTATTCTGTCTTTCTATAATAAATTGCATGAATGTGAAGATACTGTAATATAAGTTAAGGCAACTGTTTCCTATCTTATTACTTAACATATAATTACTATTGCAATGTATTATGCATTTTAGTGAAGTGCACGTGTATCACGGTAAATTATTGCTCATTAATAATTTATAATGGAACCGGTGGCATTACTATTTAAGAATTTAATGCAAAGGAGTATACAATGTTGATTGTGAAATGAATGTGATTGATTAATTTTTTCTCTCAAGGCAATAGCAATGTATTATGGTGAATGGTGTTGTAGACTAGTGGAAGCATGAGAGGCTACACACCCTAGAAACTGCAGAATAGGTGTGTGTGTGTGTGTATATATGTTCATAAAATAAAAAACCTAGAATGTAAATCAAGAACACTAAATTAGAAACCAATAAGAAATAAATTCACCATACTTTCGCAATTCATAAAATTAAGGCTACAAAGAAGAAAAAAGAGAGGAATAAAACAGAATTTTGATGTATCATGCTTGGATGCAAAGAGCAGAGTACTGACTCCACAGAGAACATAATTTCAGAATTAAGAATGTGAATGTATTTGTTAAACATAATTTATGCAAGAAAATTTATTTGTGAAAACAGAATATGATATTACAAATAACGAATCTGAATTTCAGATTAAAAAAAAACCAGACATTGAGGGAAAGAAAGAACAGAAAAGGGAGAGAAAAGAAACTAAAAAAATAGAAGAAAATTGGGATGTAGAATTCTTTCGACGAAGAAATAGGTTAAGGCAATCCTACATGAGAAATAGGAATTGCCTGAAGACGGTTGTGCAATTGCTAGAAATAACTTCTGGTTGTCAGAGGTAGTGTTTTGACAACTGGACATGCATTGAAGATGATTCAGGTATATGTATACTTTAGGCTTTATGTGGAGTGTGTCATGTTTTCTTCAAAAATAAGAATTATAGTTTCATGTGGAGAGCGATCATTTCAAAACTTTTATGGCTGCAATTTCCTCTAAGACCGCTTTTAAAAAAGCAGTCTTAATTAGCTATGACAAACAACAGCACCATGTGATGGTCCTTCCATGGTATTTTTGTTCCAGACCTGCCATGGCCATGGTGTTTTTTGTTCATGCCAAGTGTGGAAGACTGAAAGGAAGGCAATAGGATTACCAGATAGAGAAATTAGCTTAGTAGGCTGCATCTCTCCCATGAACCGAAGGTACTCATTGTACACAGTGGTGCAGACAGCAATCATGTTGGATGTGTCAGATGAGGCAATCTGTGCAATATTCAAATTTTAAAACTGTTTTTTGCTCTTGGTTCTGTTCCATTCCTCAAGGTGTCCTGTCCTAACTCCAAACATCTCGTGAAAAGTGGAAAATGGTGATAATGTTTACAAACTATGTTCTAAAATTTGAAAACATAGCCCAATGCTGATGTTTAGGGTTTCTTGCAGATGCTAAGCCTGTCAATCTTTGAAAAATATGAAATGGAAAGTTATAAACTAGGTCATCAAGATAGTAAATGGAAGAAACATGTTAGACCTCAATTCTTCATTCTGTCACAGCTGAGCAACCTTACCAAAATCTTATTCTATTTGATATTTTCATGTTTTAATTTAAATAACAAATGTAAAATGATATTGAATATTGTTTTCATTCTTTAACTTTTTCTCCTTTTATTTTCTACTATGACTATATGACCACTCATTAATCCCTTTATTAGATAGTAAAAAGATATGGCCTATGGACATGCTTGCATTGTCTCCATTCCAGAATAATATGACCTCATGTCATTCATATATTTTATTTAGTCGGTTGCTTGCACGTAGTATTTGTATTTTAGAAAATAAAACATTACTTCTTTGGATACTAATTGGGGGAGTGATGTTGAAAATCTACATTATGTTGATACATTGATGTTTACTTCGTACTTCTATTCTATATTATGTTTGTTATTGATCTTGTGTTTTTCCTTTGTATTTTTCATTTATTCCTTTTCAATGAGATCTTTTCTGCATTTAAGGAAAAAAACTTCGTATACCAATATTGGGTTTTATGGAAGAATCTATTTCTGGCATACTTTCTAACTGTGATTCTAACTAAATGCAGGTGAGTGCCGCTGGTGACATGTGTGCTATATGCCAAGAGAAGATGCAGGCTCCCATATTGTTGAGCTGTAAACACATGTTCTGTGAGGAGTGTGTATCTGAATGGTCAGTTTTAAATTCCTTGTTCGGAAAATTGAAAGCGTACTACATATTTAAGAAAAATGAAATATAGGATTTTAATAGTAGATAATTGTTTAGGGTGGACTAGCTATCTGTCGATAGTCTATCCCGTAAGCTGCATATATTAATTCCCTGTCCAAGTACTTTTATTAAAGAATCGATACAATGTTTGTCTTTGGCTTCTACAAGAATAATTTAGACTTTGTCTATGATAAGTTTGTAGATGTTTTTGACTTCTCAACAAGAGTGATTTAGACTGTATACTGATTTGTTTCATAATCGTTTTCATCAGTTCTCTTTAACCAACAAAGATACATTTGTTTTTCAGGTTTGAGAGAGAACGGACTTGCCCATTATGCAGGGCATTGGTAAAACCAGCTGATCTTCGGACCTTTGGAGATGGATCGACAAGTCTTTTTTTTCAGCTGTTTTAAGTTCACTTTGTTAGGCTTGTTGGGTCATATTTTTAAGCCTAAATCTTCCTGGAAAATGTCACCCTCTTTGGTTTGGTAAAATTTTCCATTAATGGTTTCTCATGAAATTGAGATTGGAAAAACGAATAAACAGATTTACATATATGGCTAAAGTATAAGTTCTTTCTAGTGTAATGAGGTCAGATGTACATGGGGCTATAGACAGCTGGCATATGAAATCCGCGTGGATCTCTTAACCTTATATACGTATCACGTTAAACGAACTGGAACCATTTTGTTTATAATGATACATTTCAAATTAATTTCCCATTTCCCTTCATACTATTCTGTAGGGTTTACTTCAACAGGTATAACTTACTAAATTTATAATAGAATAAGTTTTGACATTTTATTAAATAAATGTTCATCAACATAACCATTGGGTTCGAAAATTATAAATATATTTATGAAACTTCATACAAATTAAATTTGTTTTGGCGATTTTGACTTCATATTTGGTTGTAGCATCTAATGTATTTCTTAAACAAAGAATCAAATGAATGAAGAATAAGTACATATTGACTATTATCTTGCAAGATAATAAAATTACGTAATTGATTGGTTATATTTGGACTCGACCTAAGTTTTGAACATGAACGTTCGACTTTCGACTTTCGACATGACAGGCATCCTTAGTTTTGCATACTATTCATCTCCCTCATGTAAATCAGCTTGCTTTGGAACTTCTTTTTGTTTACTTTACCTTTTCTCATTTGATAAGCATAGAAGTTTAAGTTTTTAAGTAAAAAATAAATTACGCAGAAAGGGTCTCTGCAGTTCAAGTAAAGCTTCATACCCTATGCAATTCAAATCAAGAATTCTTACCTGAAAATTCTTTACTTATCTGTAAGTTAGTTTAGAGGGTTCTAATCTCAATATTTAGGCAATATCTGTTCCTTGATGACATGTATATTGGAGATACTTGCACATGTAAAACTTTTTTTTGTTTTTTTTTAAAAATAATCCAGTTTCTACATCCTAGATTTGCTATCTTGTTTACATAGGATTAAGGAAAGCGCTTATTATGGTTAATACTAAAAACTTGGAATGACAATAGACGTATACTATATGTATGAGTTGCGCTAAGGCATCCAGAGTTCATGAATGAACGGCATACCAGAAAATTAGATTTTAGTTTTCCTCCGGGGAATTTTACCTCGTATGAAAGTGCGGGGGAAGTTTTTGTTCAGTCGGGTTAGATGAAAAGAGATAGTAGAGAGTAGAAACAAAAAAATTACGTGTACACTGAGCAGCTTGTGGATGGAGAAGGAGAATGTGGTCATACTGCATTCACAAATATATAAATCTGAAAACAGAAAAGTGAATGTAGGTGGCAGCATTAAATTAATAACTAAATTTGGAAGCAGAAGATGTGGAGGTGGTGAAACTGAGGACTGTAGAAAAATGGTTAAGGAAAAGTTGAACATTGTATGGGAAATAAATGTGAAGAGAGAATCTGGGGAGATATAAAGATGGTGAAGGCATATCTTTTGTGGTCCATTGATGGTCTGGCTGCTGCTCCCCACTGTGGTATTGTGGGAGAACACATTATTCACTCACTGCCTTTCAATTCCCCTACTGCATCACTTCAACTTTTGACCCCCGCCCACCAAAAGTCCCAACCTTCATCCCTTTCCATCATCACTTTCTTCCACCCTTTTGACTCCTAATCTTCATCATCACCTTTTTCATCTCTCTTTTTCTTCCTTTTCTTCTTTCAATTGTCCATTTCTTTTCTCAGTTTAGTTTGTTCTATTCTACTCCATCACTCTCCCTGCTTCGCTGTTACTAGTTTTGCTTTTCCCATTTTTTAACCAACTTAATTACAACACACCCAATTATAAACTCGCCAACTACAGGATAATCACGTCCACTCACTAATATTTTTTATTGCACTTCACTTTCCCTAACTTCCATTCTTTAGTTTTTTCTGTCATTACACAGAATATACAAAATTATGCTAAAATTTATTAAGCAAGATTTCTTTATTTGTTTGTTGATGTTTTAAGAGGAGAAAGACAATACTCAATTTGATCCTACCTAGTGATTTCTATGTTAAAATTTATCATCCTCCATAGACAGGAAAAGCTACATTCATAACTGTTTAATTGAAAAAACACTAAAGCAAGTTATGTATACTCAATTATCATAATTCAGTACAACTAAGATTGTATTAGTATAACTAGAGAACATTAAGTTTACGAGTTGCATGAGCATATATGCACTTTATTACTCTATTTGCCACGTTCTTTGGTCTTTATCTTTTTCTTCTTGAGAAAGTAACTCTTGACTTTCTTTGGCTCCTTTTGAGCCAAACCCTATGGTTAGTAGGCCTTTGTGTTAGCTAGTTAGGGTGCAGTGGGTGGAATGGTGAATGTAGAAATATATAGTTGAAGTCTGCAACGAGTTATGTGCGTGAACATTAGATTGGAATGGAAAATAAAGTTTGGTTAGAGAATGGGGTTCAAGCATGTCGTGGCGCACATTGCACGTGGTGATAGGGTACTCTGACAGTTTATGAAATTTTGATGATGAGGAATAAGACTAGCAAAAGCACAGCTGAATGATGCACACATAGCATAGATGGGTGGTCTCCATATGCAAGGAAGAATATCGTGACCAGCTAAGGAAGCACATTGTAAAATGTAGAACACCTCTTGAATCATTCTAAAATGGAAGACGACCCTTTTCAACCTATGTAGGGAATTAGGTTAGGTATAAAAATGTATGATGAACAATGTCTTCAAAATATAGATTTTTGTGTTATGAATGTTAAATGTTGATATTCATTTTGGCGAGCAATTTAGCTATTTTACACATCAACAACATGTGTCGGCTTAAAGTTTATACAGGTATAAAGTATGCTTTTGAAAAGAGGCTTTTTTAATCAGTAAAAATAACAATAAAACTATTACACTTGGTTTGAAAATAATAGTATATATTTTGGCATGTAAATTTTTTTTTAAAGAAAAATATTTCATGTATTATATGATAAAATTTAATTTAAATAAAAATTAAAACTACAAAATAAAAAGATAATTAAAATTAGGGTTAAATATATTGTTTGTCCCTGTACTATAATGCAATATTAGTTTTTGTCCTAGTCTAAACATTAGATCTCATAAATATTTGTTATAAAAAAAACTATTAGAATATTAGAATAAGTTGTTGTCAGTTTTTTAGGTAATAAATGAAGTGTGGATTATGATAAAATATTTTATGTTGATTTATTTTTTTATGTGAATGGTGAATATAGTAATATTATAATATAATTAATTAAATTCGCATTTATTACATAAAAAATTGACAATGATAATTTCAATAATTTTCTTAATACAAGTATTTAAGAGGTTTAAACAAAAATTAATTCAATGTAAAATTACATGACAAAAAACATATTTAATCTTATACTTAATTAATATAAACAAATAAGTCAATAATATAAGTATATTTTATTTAAGGAAAAAGATTAAAGTAAAAAAAAACTTTAAGTTGCAAGTATAAGAAATTGGGATGTGATATAAAAACTGAATTCTTAATAATATATTAAAATTAATTAAAGATAAGATTTGGATGTAAGAAGAGAAGACTGAATTCAAAATATTTTTAAAAATAATTAATAATTAGAGTTTTTTAAATGTAAAGTAAATGCTAAATAAGAAATCGAGTGTTAGTTACAAGAAGAAATATAGTGACATAAAAAATGCCATTGCGTTTCACAGTGAGCAGTATAATGATTGATTATTAATTTTTTTTATTTTAAGCAATTTAATTATTAACAATATTCTTGGAAATATTGTTAAGTTTAGATAATAAAGTTTTATTAATTTAACTGAAAAAGCTTTTCGTTGAAATAATAGTTACTTGAATTATTAGCATTATATTTTGTACGCAACATATACCATTTATTTAAAAGTAAAGGGATAGATGGAGTTTATTTCATGGGAAGAGATAAACTCATCGTAATAAAATGAAGGTATTTTTTTAAATATGTAATTATTTTAAACAAATGTATTTTCTTAGGGCTAGTTTGGCCTTTACCCTAACTAATTTTTATAGGAAACACAATAAATAATTTTTTCAAGAAAGGGAATTGAATTGGTTGTATACAGGTTAATGCATGTCTAGTTATAAATGAATCGCCTCTCTACAGAGAAAAATAAAATATTTTTAACATAGCTAACACTAATATTTTTAAATTTAAATAATACTTAAAAAATAGTTACAAATAACTAATAAAAAGTACGTAAAGAAATATAAACAACTTAGAAGGAAAAAAATAAAAGGGAAAATAATTAATAGGTTATAAATAGACATGTTTTGAAATAAAAAGAGATATAAAATAAATATTTAAAATTAATTTATTCAAATAAGCTAAGATTTGAAAACAAAATAGTTAAGTTTTGTTAAATTATTTTGTTTGAGACTTCGTAAAAATAAACAAATAAATAAAGTATATCAGTTTTGCAAGTACGAAAAAAAACAGTCTTCGTCGCTCCCTTCCCCATTCTGAGAAAGAAGTTTACCATTCTGACAACAAAAAAAAGTTGTCTACGTATCCATTCTCAATAATTGCCTTTACTTTATTATTTATAATTTGTCGTTGTTATTATTATTATTATTATTGTTGATTTGATAGAATAAATTTTTATTTTATTTTGACCGAAAACTTATGTTTCAAGAAAGAAAAAGCTGTGAAACCTTTAAAATGTAATTTATTAATTGTTTGCAGAAACCTGGTTTAAAAGTTAGCTTGATCCATATAAATAACTAATATATTCTTATTAAATTCTCCAAATATTTAATCTGCCGTCTCTAATTTCTAAATATAGATTATTTATCTTATAAATACATATAATGGCGTCGCAGTTAATTAATTTCCAATATATATATACATAATTATTACTTCTCAGTTTTGAAATACAAACAGCGTTTATTATATTTATATAAAAAGAAAAAAACAGTATTTTAGTGTCCCTGTTCAATTAATTTTCCTAGTACTCACTGTAATAAAACAGCTTCAAAATTGAAATGATATATTTTAAATAATGCTAAATATTTTATTATTTTTAAAAATAACATATAAATAAAAAAAATAACCATCATCTGAACTTTTTCTTTTTTTCTCAGAATCACAATCGGAATTTGTTATTAGATTTTTAACTGCGAATACTACCAGACTGTTTGAGTTAAACAGGATAAGCTTATTTTTCTTTTGAGTCAGTTTTGAATTGTTAAGTTTATCTTAATAAATGTTGTTGTATGCGAGGTTTCTAACTTCAGGATTAATTCTTGTTAGTTCAGGATTCTAGTGATGTAGTTAGATTTTTTATCAGAACTCGGTGGTGCAAGTTTTGGTAGGTCCGGAACCCTTAGTGAGCACCTGTTCAAATTCAGGTAAGGGAAGCTGGTTTTAATTTCAAATAGAACCGTAGATTAGAATATATGGATGTGAGAGTGATGTGGTTATCGATTTCAAATTTTGTTTCCAAGATTGATTGTTTCTGAGTAGTGTGGGGAATTGTTTGAAATCAAATGTGAATATGTTGAATATGATTTTGATATGGATGATTCATGGTAGATGTTTTGGTTTGAATCTAAAAAATTTGTTGATTTTTATAGTTGATATAGTTTAAGTTACTTTTGAAATGAATGAGTTATTGAACTTGTTATTGTTTGACTTTGAATGATGTAAATTGGGTTAGATATAATGACTCTATGTAGATTGATAGAGTGAATTGATGAGAGTATTCCTATCATGTTGAATTAGATATGTATGGTTTAATTTGTTAAATTGGATTGTATATATGTATGATGAAATTAGGTAAAACTATGCAGATTTTTCTGCATATCTCGCTCAAACGAGAATAGAATGAAAAGATGGAGTACTCTCGGGTCCATTCCCACTCAAGAAAAAATGAGGTAAATTTTGAAGTGCTTTCGAGTTCAATCTCGTTCAAGCGAGGGAATTTTTGCTCGGGCGAGACTCATTATCGCTCAAGCGAGCAAATTCTCGCTCAAGCAAGTAAAAACAAAACTAAATTTTTTATTTTTACTTTTGAAAGTTGTACTGTCTCAGGTCTAGATCAGACATATACCGATCTGGACCAAGTCAGATGTGTTCTTCGGCCTAAATCATGGGAAGGTCCATGACAAAGTAAAATTAATCAAGATTTGTGGGAATATTATTGATAAACCCCCACATAATTATGTTAGTGTATTAATATTAATTTAGATAAATATATTATGAGAATTAATCTTATTAATGTACAATTAACGTGATTTTACTTGCACAATATCCCTGTTTATATTACGTAAATGCTCTGATTATATTACAGAATATTCCAATTTATATACATGATATTCATTTATGAAAAGATATATACTATAATATATCACATTAAAACCTGGAGAAACCAAGGTTAAAGATCCAAACCCATGAAAACTTATAAAAAGATGACCACTCACAAGGAATAATCTCAACTTGAATTTTAGCACTATATTCATTATATACATAGAATTTGATGCTCTTACTGACTTGAGCGTCGGAGTATTTTTTGTAAGTGGAGCTCTCATCATTCCTTAGAAGCTGAATCACTAGAGCTTGAAGGGAGATCACTCGGAGTTCACCCAGATTCTGACTGACCTCATCTCGGTGAGAACAAAAGCCTATTTTATTACTTATGAGTTTAAGTGAATTTTTGTGATATATTTGGATTTTTTTGAAAGTTAATGTGTGATATGATTGAATGGAGTATTAATGTATTACATGAGGTATGGAATGATGTGAAAGTGTGATGAAGACATAGTATTTTCAGAAAAGGAAATATCGTGTTAAGTTTGTTATTAAGGTGTATTGATTTGTGAGTGTCTTGAATGAGATGATCATGACTCTACTGATATAATGGAATCACATAGATAAAGTTATTTAGTTGGTGAGAGTCGAAAGAAGTTCGTACCACTAAGTATGAGGTTTGAAAGAACTGGTCAGAGCAAATCTTATGGATTTATCCTATCATATGAGATGATGAGATATTGAGATAGTTATGCGCATGATTGTGTGGATTAACAACGAGTAGTATGACAAGTGCAGATCTCTGGATGATAATTTCAATATACGAGTCTCCTAGAAATAGAGAGTCTCTTGGAAATAGAGTCAAGTGTCTATGTGTTATGAGTCAGTAGAAGTTTAACATGAGAAAGATGAAATATGAATTATAATAGACATTTGATGGTTTTGTGAAAATGTATGAGAGTTGATGACTTTATGTTTGTTAATTGAAATTGAAATTATATAACAAATTTTTTTATAACTAGTTTATCCTGTTGTTTATTATGTTTTGTTTTCTTTATCTATAATGATCGTGTATTTTACACGGAAGCAGGTGAGACTATAGGTGAGGAGTTTCTAACAAATAAATGAAATATATATTTTTATTTTTATTACTTTGTTGATGTTTATAAATATTAATTTTTCTAAAAATAGAAATATATTTTGAAGTATTATACAAATTAATATTTGTGTATATATAAATATTTTATATTGAAAATTCATGTATATTATAATATTAGAGTTGAAAAATATAGGCACGTCACATTCCCAGTTTTCTCCATTTTTCTAGAAATTACACAGTTAAGTTTAATGGTAAATTTTTTTGGTTGAACTAGCACAATTCCTAACGCATAGATATTAAGATAAATGTTGATAAATAATAGTGTTAATCTGGGTTTCCTAAGTAAATTTTTTATCATAAGCTATTTTACATTATGAATTAATTTAATCGTTCAGTAACTAATATCCAATATTCTATTCTATTGTGAGATTAGTTAGTTATATCAGTCAAATATATTTAAATGATATAATATAGAGTTGGTGATCATATATTTTCATGCAACAAATTTCTCTAAATTTATTTAACTAAACAATTTGATTCTATGATATTTATTAACTTGAGGAGTTTTTTCATAAAAAAAGTTATGGATTTAAAGTGTGATGTAGAATTACATGGTTAAGTAAATAACTTTATATCAATTAACAAATTAATTAATTTGACATATATAAAATAGTTGAGGAGAGTTAATGGAGGAAGTAAATGTTTGGCTAGATGAGTACGTGGGGCCTCACCTTTCTTTGTCTAGCACAAACTTGTGAAAATTTACATGGGAGACAAACACAAGGGAATCTAACAGTGAAAAAAAGGTTATAACAAAAAGTGCCACCTTAATTAATTTTACTTTTCACTGTCTAACGTCTTATTCATACTCTCAAAATTCACAAAATATCAATAATTTATATAAGAAAATACCATTTTAAAATAATAAAGATTTATGAGTCTTTCTTTTTCTTATTTATCTCTCAGACTATTCCAGTGGAAGACTGCATGTTAACCTCATATTGTCTTATTTTAATATTGGTGAATTACATTTTGTATGATACGTAGTAGCTTTATAATACACCATTTTAAATGTATACTTTATTATTGTTAATTTTTTTTTTAAAAATCGTATAATTGAGGGGTTATATTATTTTTAAGAATTCCCCTTTTTCATATACAGTAAATTTGAACAAATTTATCAATATATAAAGTGCATGTAAATAAGCTGTGACAAATTTAGAAAGATTGTAAAGTGAATGTTTGGTTTGCTATTTCCAGAAATGATCAAGTTAAAGTACGCGTGAAAGAGTTAATTACTTTACTACAACGCGCTTCCAAGCTACATGGATAATACTAATATTTAATAAAATACTTTATGATATAATATTAAATCAACTAAATCTTTCTTAAATTATTCCACTTAAAAAATAACAAGTTTCTTTTTTAAAATAAAATAAAAAATCATTAGATTGATATGTTACATTATAAATACAAATTCAATGAAATTTTGATATAAATGAAGTAGTTTACGACTTCAATTTAATAGCTTTACACTAAAGCTATACATCATTTTAAATAAACTATTTTATCATTTTAAAAAATTATTATTATTTTTATATGTTTAACAATCTCATATCATATCATTTAGAAGAAGAGTGAAAATTAAGGACATGTTTTATATATATATATATATATATTTCTTTTAATTCAGTAAAGTGTTTTTAAGAATAAAATTATGATAGAAATTTGAGTTCTAAAATTTCAAATACGATGATTTAAGGTTTGTTTTGATATTGTTTAATAATCTCATATTGCTTAAAAGTGAAAACTACAAATAATTTATATACACTTTTTTTTCTTAATTCATCGAAACATCTTTTAAAAACAAAATTATAACAAAATTTTAAATTTTAAAATGGATAATATCTTTAAAATACAATGATTAACTTAGTGATACTATTTTAACAAATTTGAAAACAGTTTTCTTTTATAAATTTTTTTCACTAACTAAAGTGTGATTTCAGTTAATTTAATATAACAGAGAATAAAAAAACTTGTCCATTTCAAAGTCGTCCATTAATTACTTTAGAATACAATTTGTCTAATATCAGAATAATTTTTTTTTGTCCATTTAAGGAAATAAGAAATCATATTACTCCATTTGATAAAAAAAAAAGGTGATTTGTGAGAGTGAAATTGAGTTGTATGATGTGAATAGTTATGATCTATGTTCCGTTTGTGGCACAGAGCACAATTATTATTTTTACATATTGGAGTTACTTTCACGTCTCTGACTCTCATGGGGACAGTGACCCACCATGTTTCTACCACACTCTATACACTCTATCAACAATATAAATAATCATACAATTAATTTATACTCATTATTCACCCTGCACCAACTCCTTTTTCCGCTTTACTCTTTTCATTTCTTTATAACTCTCCTTTTCTTTCGTCACTTCAGCGCAGATATCCATAAAAAAACATATCTCATTTAGGGTTTCTGCCACCATCTACCTTCAATTTCCCCTTCCTGCTTTCTTCTACCTTCATCTTTCTCTTCTCATTTCTCATCCAAACCCTTTCACACACTCACACTCACCTGCTTCTAACTCTTAATTATCTTTCAACAACTCATGTATCACTACCAATTCTATATTGTGTTAGATTAATTCTTCTTCATTGCTCTTGCAGTTCTCATGATTAGGGTTACCTGCACTTGATTGATGCTCTATGCCTACCGCCTATTTTGTTCTCTAGGTGTTGGATTGAATATGGTACATACATATAGCCTTTTATATGTTGGTACAATTTTTTGCTACAATGTTTTTCAAACGAAACATGATTCTCAGATTTTATACTTGCATGGACATACATATATATATTTTGTACACCTTGTTCAGCTTTTTTTCCTTTTCCTTTTCCTCAGTTTTCTTTGATTTAAAACTCGCCTTGTTTTGGGCCTACTCAAGTGCCTTTTCCAGTTATTTCTTCTGTTAGTTTTGTGTGCATTAATAAGCAGTCAATTACTAACATAACAGCCTTTGCAAGGTAAATTTGGGTTCAGATCAGCATAAAGACTTTTCTAACTTGAGAGCAAACTATATATCTTGTCATCTGATCTATTCATTGATTCATATAATAGAATCTGAATACCTATGCTTTAAAGTAATCCATTTATACAATTTTCCATTTTATCATTCATTTGTTAAACCCTTAATGTGTTGATATTCTCTAACCTCACTCTATATACACACACACACACACTTAGACTTTTGGTCGGTTTTTACTAGCTAGATTGTTTTATTCTCTTATTATCTCTCTGCCAGCAACAATATGACCAAGATAAACAGTACATGTTCCTTGAACCCGTCAATGCCATTTTGTCACCTGTCTCAGGAAGGAAATGAAACTTGTACACAAGATATGCATTGTTGTACATCTCAATGATACTTACAGTACAGGGAGAGAAAGAGAGTGAAGGAGCTTCCTTCAGCCCACGCATGGGTATGGGGGACTAAAGGGTTGCTGAAGTATATGCTGACTCATTCATACACACACAGTAGGGGTTTGTATAAGGCCATTTGCTACTGTAATTGTGTGAATGAAGCAGGAGATATTTTGCATCCCTCTTGCTCTGTGCTTGGACTGAAGGGGAGCTCCTTCGTTCTGTTGTCTCCATTATTTGTCTTAACATTAATATTAATACATACACACACACATATGTATACTTTTTTTTTCTCCAACATGACCAATTTCTTAGTATTCATCCAAGGTTAATAGTCTTTGAACGCCTGGCACAAAAGTAGCAGCCACAACTGTAGCTGATGTAACATATCGTCTTCTAGGTCTTTGTAAGTATTAACTCTTCCCCACTAAGCTGCCCAAGATTCAGCAAACATCTGCAACAGTCGCATATGAGTTTTATAGCTGGATGCCCCCACACCTAGTATTACTTTTTCACTTGCCAGCAAAATCATCATCATCTCCAACCTATGTTTTTTTTTTTTTTTTTTTATCAGATCTCCAACCTATGTAATTAACATATATATAGCCAGTTTCACAAGTCCTTGATGAACATTACATGGTACGTAATTTGTTCAATCCAACTTGAAATGTGATGATTGCCCTCATATATGCATAAATATATATATATAACTTTTGTGACTTTTTTGTATAACATTTTTCAGGAAGCGAATCAGCACTGTACATACATGCTACTTTCCTTTCCGGTTCTTGAACAGTACAAGCTCAGCTTCTCTCTCTTCTCACCTTGCTTTCCTTGAATTCTTTTTTTTTTTTTTTGTGGCTGAAAAAGCAAAATTTAGGTGATGATGGTCCAACTGTTCACCTGTTTGTATTCGTTCCAAACTTTGCCTACTTGAAGGTATCAATATCTATGCATACCTTAATTCTTTTCCATTCCTAATTTAAATGCACTAGAGATCGATGATAAATATTGATTTGGATTGAACTCGATTTCTTTTTCTATTCAGTTTCTTAACAGTGGGACCGAGTAAAGTATAATATTATGTGGACAATTAGACACATTCAGCAGACAGGATATATTGAAGAAGATTATGATGTCAGACAAAAGTAGTGACTGCAATATATGAACTCTGATATTTTCGTTATCCCTATGACCTACTTCTACGGACATGTATTTTTGTGTAAAAGGAAAAGAGATAAACTTCCCATCTCTTCTTCTACACAAACACATCAATGTAGGATCAAGGTATTGGATTTTTTTTTGTGTCAAAATGAATATTTTCTCTTATGAAGGAAATTTTAGTTTTTTAATTTGAAAATATGAAGGACAATTAAACTTTTTTTCTTTCAATTCCATCCCTCACAAGTAATTAATTAAAGGGTGTTTTATTTTTTCTTTCTTAATACCTTAACACCCTTGCAAATGAATGGAAGGAGTAGTTCTTACTTACCTGCGGGTATTGTTCCTTCTTCCATGGGTTGCTAACTATACTAATGAACATATTAACTTTCTTTTGATTCACTATAAATAATTTACATTTATGATAGAATATCCACTGAAATTCTATACACTAAGATGAAACGTCAATAGATGTGCATAAATTATATATGCATTTTTAACTCTTCAAATCTCAGAATCTAGGTGAAATTTAGCTTTTAAGTTAACTGAAGTCTGAAAAGAATATAGATATGAGAAAAGTGTCAAATGCTCAAAAAAAAAAATAAAAAATAAATAGAAGTGTTAAATATATTGATATTGAGTATAATGTAAATTAAAAATTTATTTAAACGTACATTAGAAAAGGAGGTAAAAATATAGTTGAATGACTTAAAAAAAAAAGAATATAATTGAATGAAGATAAATTTAAAAATTCAAATTTATTTAAAAAACTCAAAAATATAAATATTAATTTCTACATGGATATTATAATTATTTGTTTTCAAAACAATCAAGAATATATATTAGTAAATTTGTCTCTAATGGATGGGAGGATTTCTCAAATTTATAAAAATAAGGTTTAATTGTGTGTGAGATAATACATATTTGTTGAAATGTATGAAACCATGTGAAATTGTTGTCTATTGTTTTTTTATTTTATTTTTTATTTATGATGTTATTTTGTGTATCTCATATTTTATCTTTACTGTGTGAGAATGAGATTTTTTTTCCTAACAAAATATATCGAAGTTTATGGTGTGTTCATGTTACTAGTTAGATATATCTATCAGAGAATTTGATGGGACAAAATATTAACATCACTTTGTTTGGCAATTTTGAGAGAAGAAAACAAGAAGGAGAAGTTCACCTCTTATGGACTACCGGCTAATGATGCATAAGAGAATTTGACATTATTTTTAACATTAAATTTTAAGATAACATAAATTTGTGAGTTTTTTTTTTTTTTTTTTTTAAGTTGAACTTCATCATTTCTACCTAATGTAAAACTAACTTATCTTACATTTACATTTGAACTCTAGCACATAAACTTTACGAAGATAATAATGGATTTGTGTAAGAAATTCCACATCTGAAGAGTTTTCTTGATTATAAGAAGTTATATTTCTCAATAGTTAAGAGTCTTCGATGAGTATTCACTAAAAAAAAAAAAAAAATAGTTTGAATGATTCACTATTAAAAAATTATAAATATATTACTATTATTAATATATTGTGAGAATAATTAAATTGTGAATATCTTTAATGTTATTAAAAATAAATTTTATTGTAACAAAAATAATTATTACAAATATATAAGATAACAGATAAGTATTATGGACACCAATAGTTTGGAAAATAACATGAGGTGTATCTGGGTTATGTTTATATGGAGAATTTTGAAATCATAGGAATAGAGTAATTTTTAATGAGACAGTGGTAAATCCAGTAGAAATTTTTAATGTAGTTCAAATCAAGGTATGAGCATATGTAAGTTTTAAATTTTCTAAGACAAATTTATCACACTCTGGTTGGTGCTTTAATGTGTCTGAATGTCTAAATTCAATTCATTGACAGTATGTTTTCTTTATCTACGTATACTTTGAATGACTAACATGTGAATTTGAGGACGTACAAAAGGACTAGCTGCAGGCATAAGTTGGAAAATCTTTGTTTTTGATGAAAGTGGGTTGACAAAACAACTCCGAAGACTTTTGTGATCTGCATGTAAACATATAGACTTTGAGGAAAAAAACACTATAATTGTTATGTACATAATGTGTTGTTTAAGCAGAGATAGATGCAGGAATAGAAGTAAGTTAATATAACTTTTTGATACCAATATCCTCATACTTGGATAGAGGTTTTTGTATATGGATTGGAGTACCCCTTTACTTCCATTTATATTATTTTTTATTACAGATTAAAAAAATAAAAAATAAAATAAGATTTTTTTTATCAGCAATAAAGAATTAATAAATAATAACTACTTCAGAGGTGATCCAACCCTTATAAATTACACTTTAAAAATAAGATAATAATGATAAATTAATTGTCACTAGTATATTATATGTAATAGTGACAATAAGGAGTTACCACAAATATATAAGACAATGAAAAAAAATTAGTTGTTATAATTATTAATTTATAATAATAATTAGTATCATTTTAATGTCAAATTTTATGTGACAATTAGTTATTAATTTCTTTTTATCATTACTATTTTATCCTCATTGTTAAAATTATGAAAGTAAATAAATATTATCTCATAGGCAAATCATATTTAAAATTTTAAAATAAATATTAAATAAAAATAAATAAAAATAAAATGTAAATTTAAAATATTTATTAGATTTAAAATGATAAAAACTAAAATATCCAACCATTACAAGAAAAAAAGTTATAATAAAGGTTATTTAGCGAAGGTTAATATAATTCTAGGAATTGATTTAATTAGCAGAGATTATTTTAATCTTCGTTAAGTTCCAAAAGTTATTCTAAAACATTAACAAAATAAGGGAGGTTTTTTAAACATTTGTTAAATTTCAAAGGTTTATTTTAAAATCTCAGCAAAATAACAAATGTTTTCTTAACTTTCGTTAAATTCCAAAATTTTATTTTAAAACCTCAATAAAATAACGAAGATTTTTTTAACCTTCGTTAAATTCCAAAGGTTTATTCTAAAACTCCAGCAAAATAGCATAGGTGTTTTTAACCTTCGTTAAAAACTTTTAGTAAGTTTCAAAAGTTTATTCTACAACCTTACCAAATTAAATCTATTTATAAACAAATAATTAAAAATACATAGTTTTAATATATTTTATATATTTCATAACTAAATTATCTAAAATTTTGAAATTGTAACTTTACATTAATAATAAGTTTTCTAAAGTTTCAAAATTTTATTTTAAAACTCATAAATAACCTTGAATAATAAGTATTTCAACAGTATTTGCATATTTTTTATGATTGATGGTAGTTGGTTTATAGAATTCCTAATTGTTTTTGTTACGAGCTCATACTTCAAAAAATCTAACTTGTTTTGTTTTAACTTTTGATGTACGTATATTTTATGTATAATTTTAGTTTTAGTTATAATCGTTAATATTTAATTCTTATAATTCTGAAATATTTTAAATTAAGGCCTTTATTTTAAAATGTATCTAATAATTAATTCACTGTGAAAGTGAAAAGTAATAAAGTTAAATTCTCCTCGCAATATGTTCTTGCAATCTTTAGCCAAGAACACATATGACTTTGAAGCCCACATCTGATAGATAATGCAATTATTTAGGATATATAAAGTAGTGATAAACACTAGTTGTTGTCGAGCTAGGTAACAATGGTTTGTGATCCAAGTTGGGACAATAAGGTGATAAAAGAAGCAATATTGGAGTAAGAAGAAGATAGTGCTATACTTAATGTTTCTTCTCCTTAGACAAAATAGACATAAGTGTGACTGAATTGTGATGCTTTACTATGACTTTTGTTGACAGCCATTGAGCCTGTGCCAGAGAGCAATGTGTTTACAGTGAAAGAGAGAAGTCAGGAGGATTGTTAGAAATGGTGGAAAATGGGTTTGAAACTCATGGTATTTTATGGAGCTTCTTAAACTCATCGTATTTTAGGGAGGTTATAAACCTATGTTATTTAACTGGGGTTCTAAAAGACTTTTTTTGAGGTTTAAAAAAGCCCCTGTTCCCCAATGATGGTTTAGCGGGGAAAGTTGCAATCCTGGGTAAATGACTTAATAGAGGTTTTAACCCTGGATAATGTAAAAATAAATCCCCATTAAAACTATTTTTTCTTGTAGTGAACTATAACTCCAAACATACATATATTAAATGAGACTTAATTCTACTTTAGAATATTTAAACTAAATAAGTATTTAAAAAATAACAACAAATGAGGATTTTGATTTTCAAAATAAATCATTAATGTTAATACAAAATTAATTAATAACATTTTAGAAATGTAAAGATGTAATTATAGATATATTAATAAAAATTTAAATAATAATATAATTTATTGTAATTGATGTAACATTTGAACTGCTACATGATAAACCTCCTAATAAAAGTAGTCGTTTGATGTTTAATATCCCTTTCACTATCTTGCTTCATTGGTCATGTTCAACTTTCATAACAAGTTTTTGATCTTCGATTAATTGATTTTGAGATTGTAATTCACTTCGAAGTTGAATCTCTTCTTGTTTTTGGTTAATGTTAGTCAAATTTTACACTTCTAGCTCTAAATTATTTACTTTTTTTTGTGCATTCTCCACTTACTTTGAACAAATTGTCTATCTATATTTCTTTTTTTCATCGATACACTCACTAAAAAAAATCACTTTTAGCGACCACCAAAATCGTTCGTTTAAAGCACTATAATCGGTCTCTAAGCACATTTGTGATCGAAATAGCCACGAAATAAAGTTGGCAGCGAAAACCCTATTCGCAAAGCAGTTAGCGACTGAATAATAAATTGGTCGCAATTTCACGACCAAAATTTTGATCACTATTTCATCGTAGAAAGTTTGGTTACTAAAATTCCTGGAAACCAAATTAGCGACCAACTTTTGATGGGAATGTTGGTCACTAAAGTAAAAGGTGATAACGACCATCGTTTTCAATCACTAATGGGTTAGAATAATTAATTAAAAAATAAATTGTGATGGCTAATTCAGTGACTAAATTGGAGACCTATAGCGACTAAATTCATTTTGGTGGCTAAATATTTTTTTTTAATTACAGGGACCGATCTTATTTTGGTCGCTAAATGTTGGATTGGTCATTATTAGCGATCACACCCACTCTCAGTTGCTAATGAATGACTTTGTAGATTTAGTCACCAAATCATTTTCGGTGGCTATTTTTATATGTATTATTAATACTTATTTTAAATGGTATTTCGACCTGTTTATAAACAATTTTCAAACTTACTTATAAATACTCAAATTTTAATCAAGCTAAATAGAAATGAACTCCAATACATAATTTAAGAAAGAGTTCTATACAAATTAAAAGTAAACCATATTATACAACGAAAATTATTCTAAACAAGTTAAAATAGTCAAATCTATTATAATCTTGTTCTACAATATCATCTATAATGTAGTCTCCTATATGATGTTCATTGGTAGTAGGATTTGAAGGGTCTGACATGGGATTATTATTCATTTGAATGTGTTGTAAGATGAGTTGCATTTTCTCATCTTGTTTGTGCATATGCTTATCTTGTTTGGGCATTCATTCACTTTGCTCTTCATGATTTTTCATCAATTGCTCCATCTTTTCTTCTAGTGTTCTCTCCTTGACATCTTTTTCCATAAGTTCAACATTTAGCTTTTGAATAGTCTCACGTATTTCTTCTATTTAATGGACAACTGGAGCTTGACTTGTAGTACAGTGAGCACTTGTGGAACTATTAAACCTTTTGCTCAATACACCAAGTCCATAAACATTCCCTTTTATATTTCCACCTCCAACAACATCAATGTATATTTCCTTGTCATTAATGGAAATAACATGAGAGTTTTGTGAAGATGAGCCTTCAAGCATCTGTTGTTGTTCTTCTCGACGTTGCTTATATTTCTCCTATAAATGAAGTCAAATGGATTATTATGAAGAAAACATATAATAAAAATTAAATCATAACTTAAAGTTTAAAGATACCGCAAGGTCCCAGGTCTTGTCATTGACCCATTGTCCAATTTTCAATTTCTTTGTTCTCTCTACAACCTTCCAAGTAGTTGGTTGTTGTTTAAGCTGCTTAGTCTACATAAATTTAATGAAAAGATTTCACTATACACTCTTAACACAGAGTACTTACTTGATCGTCAGAGTACCTTTTCAGGTCAACCCCGACCGTGCACCAACAATTAAAGGAGGAGACTTGAAGTGAGGAGTAAGAAGGTAATCGTCACATCAACAATTGTACAACTAGTTTCAGGTACTATCTAGGTCCCTCTTTGTCCATACAGGTACAATAACCAAATGTATGATGAAAGAAAGAATGTTATGATAACTCTTGAGCTGCCTTGTTCTTGGCCCATATCCATTGTTTGGTCTTCCCAACCAAGTTAAGGCTATTATTACTTTCTGCATCCTCATTTTTGAACCTGTACCTCCACAATTGGTGAAATGATCGAATTATCCTCCTCTCATTCTCCTTTTCCTGCAGCTCACCACCACTATAGATAAGGGTGGATAAAAAATCCAAATTGCCAAATCCAATTCATAATTATTCAAATCCATATTACTTTTAAGTCCATTTAAATGGATTTATCTCAAATCCAAATCCATATTTTTAAATCCAATCCATTTAATTAGATATATTTTTGGATTATTCCAAATGGATTTTGAGTTGAATTTTGAGTTGGCCCGGATCTAGGTTGAGCCGAGTCAACCCGGGTGCAAGTCGAGCTAAGTCGATCTGAGCCAAGGTCCAATTGAGTTGACCCAGGCCTAGATTGAGTCAAATCGGTCTGGCCCAGGTCGAGCCAAGATGACATGGGACCAGGTCTAGTCGAGTCGACCCAGGATCAGGTCGAGCTGAGTCAACCCAGGCTCAGGCTGAGCTGAGTCGACCTGGGCCCGGATCGAGACCAATCGATCCGGGCCCTGTCGAGTTGAGTCGGGCTAAACCCATGTCGAGCTAAGTTCGTCCGAACTAGGTAGAGACGAGTCGGCCCATGTCTAGTTCAAGTCCCAGGTCGAGCTAAGTCGGCTTGGTACTAGCCTAGGTCCAGGTAGAGCTGAGTCGGCCAAGGTCCATGTCAACCCAAGTTGGCTTGGGCATATATCGAGTCAAGTCGACTTGGGTCTAGATTGAGTCAAGTCGGCCTATGTCCATATTGAGCCGAGTGGCCCAGATCCATGTTGAGTTGAGTCGGCTCAGGTCCAAGTTGAGTTAAGTCGACCTGGACCTAGGTGCTAAGTCCGTTCAGGTCCAAATTGAGCTGAGTCGCCCCGAGCTCAAGTCAAGCCGAGTCTGCATGGGCCCATATCAAGTCGAGTCGGCCTAGGCCTATTTTGAGTCGAGTCAACTCGGACCCAAGTCGAAACCGACCTGATAACAGGTCAAGCGTAGTCAGCTGTGATCCAAATTTAGATGAATTTAATATAATTGACAAAGTAGATTTAATCTAGATTTAATTTATTTAAAATGAATTTGAAAATATCCAAATAAATTTAATCTAATTAAAATGAATTTGAATTTAATTCAATCCAATTTTGGATTTTGAAAAATCTAATCCCATAACCACCTCTAATTGCAGAAAAAGAAGAAAAGAAGAATGCTACATTTAAAAGAAAAAGAGCAAACAAAATTTTATTTGGGAAAACGCATCTTGAAAGGATTGTTTACGTTCTTGAAATCCTGTTCGAGAATATTTATTCCAGAATACATTTCAGGAATGTTGAAAATTTTGTTATGAAAAATCCTATCCTATTTTAGAAAACGTGTTCTAGAATGAATTTAAAAAATTCCCAAAAAAGTGTTCCAGAAAAATATTCAGAAGTTACTTTAAAGAATGGTAAAATAGTCATTTTGAAAATTGTGAGGGTAAAGGTTAAAAATGGGGTGCAGGAAGTAAAACTGCCAAGTTAAATAGACTTGTTTCTACTTGGACCATGCGGAACATCCAACATACCACAAGTCGAATTGGTGTTGTGCTCATCTGCCACTTATTATGTCTTTAAAATTTGGAAATTTCTTGTCCTTGGATCTCATTGGGAAGAGTCATGTCTACAACTATTATTATTTTTTTTTTATTGTTGGCAGTTTTAGGCTTTTCTTTGCAGTATATTAGATAAATTTAGGATAAAGGGTTTTGTAATAATTGAATGAATGAAGAACGATGTATTTTGCATTCCTACCTCTTTGCTTTAGGATGATAAATAAATTAGTCTTTAGTTCGCCTCAATTTTAATAGAGAATTATCGATCGAATATATGTTTAAGTATAAATAATACCTAATTTTTTAAAAATTGGTATAAAGGTGAGTATGTATTTACTTGTTCGACCCCTCTTCTTATACTCATCTCAGTTTCAAACTTTATTAGATAACTTAAAAATTTTATTTTTTCATTTCATTTGAATTTTTTTTTGTCGGTAACAAGGTCACGACAGTGGACAGCGAATGAGAGAATAATTTTGCAAAAATAGATAAAGAAGTCACCACCATAGTTTATTGTAAAAAAACTATTGAAAAATTGAAAAGTTGGTATGTGAACTGGATTTGGGGTTCAATAGTCGATTATGTATAGGGAAGATATTATCACCCCTATAACCCTCATTTGAAGACGGTGTCTTTAATTAAATATGTAAAACAAGTGTTGTTTTTCATAATGTGTATTTTCCCCTGAAAATAGAAATAAAAGACCTAAAGAAAATATTTTTGAAATTTTCATTTGGAGTCCCAAAGACAACTTGGTCCTACTTATATTTGTTCATAACAAAAAATTCATGATTTACATAGTTGTAAAGGTGAGAAGGGAGTTGCTGCCATAATTTATTGTAAAAAATTATTGAAAAATCGAAAAGTTTGTTTGTGAAATGGATTTGGGATCCAGTAGTTGATTACGTGTAGGGAAGATATTATCACCCCTATAACACCGGTTTGAAGACGTATCATTAATTAAATATGCGAAATGAGTGTGATTTTTCATAATGTTTATTTTGTCCTGAAAATAAAATCAAAAAGCATAAATAAAATATTTTTGAAATTTTTATTTAGAGTCCGACAAGGATAACTTGGTCCTACGTATTTTAGTTCATAACAAAAACTCATGGTTCACGTAATTCTAAAGGTTAAACTATTTGAAAAGGTCTGCACCAATGCAATATGATGGACTTTTGAGAAAGGGTAAAAAAACCAACAAGGACGAATTTCGCTCCTATGTATTTTATTTTTGTTCGGAATAGAAAATCAAGGATCACGAAATTATTGGGTTAAAAAGATTGTCTATTTGTTGATATTCTTTAATTTTTGAATTTTTTTTTATATTTTTTGGGTGGTTAAAAAGATTGTCTATTTTTTGATATTCTTTAATATTTGAAATTATTTACAAAATCACCCTTGAAAGTTTTGGGTGATTTTGGAATAGGGGTTCCAAAGCAAAATGTGTTTTTAGAATAAAAAATTAGAAGACAAAAAACCATTCTAGAATATCTTTTCTGAAACACGTTTTTTTATTTATTTTCAAAATAGTAAATATGAAATTCATAACATGCACTCTTGAAATTATGTTTTGGAAATATTTTGAAATGAGTAATTTGGAAGTTATTTTAAAAAGGGGTAAAAGAGTGTTTTCCAAAAATGATGGGGTGCAGGGAGAAATTTGTTGGGGTGTAGGAAGAAACACCCAATGTAAAAGTTCAAGTAAGGAGGCCCATTAGCATAGAAAAATCTAAAAGGTGAGTGGGTATATTGTTGGTGAAGGATGGTAGGGGTTTTAGATGTTGGTTTTGTGTTGTGTGTGGGGAGAAACAAAATAGGGAATGAGTGGTGTGTATATATGGCGGGTGAAGAGAGTGGCGCGTGGAGAAACAGAAGGGTGCAGTGTGACCGAGGGTGGAGACCAAGAACAAAAGAGTGCAGTTTGTTTTTCTGTTTTGCTTTTTGGGTGCAAAGGAGTGTAAAACAAAAAGGTATGATGCGTATGAGACAAAAAAACAAAAAGGAGGTAGTCTGGTGATGCGTGGCTCGTGAGTGTGAGAAAAATGAGAAAGTGAGAGAGAGAGAAAAAAAAGGTGAATTTGTGAAGGGGTGCAAAGAGGAAACGTGAGGTGTGTACGTAAAAACAAAAGATGAGGGGCCTTTTTTGTTTGTTTTGTTTGCTTCTTCACTTTTTTTGTTCTTTGTTTGTTTTGAGAGTGATAAAAACTTAGACCTCACTCATGAAGGGCTGTCCAAGATATTTTTCTAGAACATGTATTTATTAAAAAAATAAATAAAAAAAACTACTTTTTTTTTATTTATTTTGGAAATATTTGAAATGAAAAATTTTATCATTTCAAGATTTTTTGATTTTTTTAATTTAATTTATTATTATTAATTAATTTTTTAATTTTATTTAAAAACATATTTTCTTTAATCGGATGGAATCGGATGTTGACAATTTTGTTACATAATTCTTTATTCTTTCTTAACTGTTTTACTCATGTGATATTTATCAAATTCACATAAATTTCAAGATAATTTTTTCATCACAACCTCAATTACACATTTTTTTTTTAATTTTTTTTAAAAGATGTATTAAATTTCACGAAAGATAAATATCAATTTTATCAAATTAATTTGTTTATAGGATATATATTTAATCTTTTTATTTTTTTTTATTTTTTGTTTATTTTTGTAATGTAAGAATGTCCATCTATAAATTTTGAGTGTATAAATGTTAACCCTATTAGTAGTTAGAATTTCAGTTTCTGTTTTGATTTTAATCAAATAAGTAAAGTATGTTTTTAATTTCAAATAAGATGATTAGTTGTTGACCTACTTTTTAAGTACATGGAGCTAAAATTTAGAGCATAAAAAAAGGGAATACCACACCTCTTAGAAAGTGGTGTTTTATAACATTAGTTAAATACTACAAGATATTTAGAGAGATTTTTCAAGATAGTTACTCATTTGACTTAGTTAACTAGTAAGGATCAACCTGAGTATAAAAGTGTGAAAGTTTTTTAGAGTTGGAACATAGATTAACTTATATTATTCCTAATAAGATAATATTCTTTGAGGTTTATGCATTTTATCAAGATCTAGGATGTATGTTGATGTAGGCGAAAAAGTTGTTACTTAAGTTTCTCGACAATAAAAGGTTCATAAGAATAGTCATGCTCATCTAAAAATAGTTATTACGGTGTTTTCTCTAAAGACTTTGTATCGACCAGTCCTCGGATACCGAGAATAGTTAGTAATGGTGAGCCATGTCAGCTGGATCCCACAGCATGGGCCAGAGTCACGTAGACTGGGTCCCACAAGTGATATGAACTAGTGGGCTGGTTAGTCATCAGCGTGGATGGCCAGGGTAGAACGATGTGTTCTTGTCGCATAAGAGGATGATGAGTCCTTGGCAACAGGGTGTGACGAGGTGACATTGATCTTGGGTGTTTTGAACAACAGAGCTAGAACATCTAAGGTGGGTCCCAAGGGACTACCAGTTATCAGTAAAATACCCAGAGGTAGAGAGAGGCCTAAGTCACGAAGCACCCATGTGTGTGGCAGGGAAAGCACAGTTAGGTGCAGAGTCTTGAGGGGTTGAGTACTTATCAGGATTAGGGTTTCCCAGTGAAGCTACATGCATGACACGTGAACAGTGAAGGCTCTCCCAAGGCAGGTGGCCCCAGAGATTAGGTGCACGAGGAGATACCCAGGTGGCTATCCTGTTAGAATTTGCACTCTAGTTAAGGGAAGCCTTACGCACAAGATTACCCTAAGTCTGGGTGATAGCGGCGCGAGGGTATTCATGTAAACCCTAAATATGGGTAGCGGCGCAGAGGAAACCCTAAACTATATAAAGGGTAGTAAATCACTTCACAAAGGTACGCAGTTTCTTGACCTAAACACAGATACTGAATACACTTAGTGTGCTTGCCCAATATTGACTTGAGCGTCGGAGTGCAAACGGCCTCTAGGGCGCCCTTTTTTATCTTGTAGGTACAGGTTGTTTCAACACAGCATAGCATAATCCACAGGGAGAGGGAAGGAGGTGTGTGAGTGTCGTAGGGTCAAACAACAGGAGAGTCAACCGACAAGAATAGACTTAAAGGGATTATCTATTGTTGGAATAACCGGCTTTAAAATGGGGAGGGTGTTGAATAGAGTTTGTAGACTCTTACTCACAACAGACTAGACCGCCTAATATCAAAACAAGCAAAAAACACAAGATTTATACTGGTTCATCCCAACACGTGGGCCATGTCTAGATCACCCTTAAGCAGACAACTTAAGAGGTTCCACTAATCAAAAGAAGGATTACAATGAGTACTCTAATCTCTCTAAATTATCTTGAGTACACAAACTTTTTCAGGTTATAATAAGTATATACCCACCACTCCTGGTTTAACTTGTATTAATCTTCCCTTGAGATTAAGACCTCTTAAGAATATAGAAGAACACTCTTAGAGAGAACAATAAAAACTCACATCAAAGAAAATTCACAAGGTGAAGGATTACAAGAATTTTGCACACACCCACAAAGAACACTTAGAAAGCAAAGATAGACAGTCTTGTATTGCACTTATGTGTTCTTTAACTTCAACTAGATTTCTTTATATAGGGCTTGATCAATTTGATCGTTGAAGCTTGTATATATAATTTCTTGATATCTGCTTTGTCTTCACAACAAAATCTTCATCTTTTACATGGTAGACGATTGATAATGAAACTTTGAATTTGTTTGTTCCAAGTTCGTTTCTTCAAAAACTGCTTAAGCAAAAAATTCAAAGAAATTCGAATATATGACGATTAATTGTGATCAAGACAAAATTGCATAAATGTGCTAGTTTCCTTTTTAAGAAGTTGTTAGACTCTTAATGTTTGTACATAAAATCTTGATTATTAGAGCTTAGTAATTTTAATTTAAATTTACTATACTATGTGGTTTATTAGACCATCTATCATTGAGACTTCTTATATATACTTAATAATCTATAAGATCTTTCATATGCACAAAACATATGTTAGAATACTCATATAAAAATAATAGCATTTGAACAAATAAAACACTTAAAGTGTTTATTATCATCAAAATATATGAATGGTCCATCACACTGTCTAATGGAATGTAGGTCATCTATGGTCTCAACAATCTTTCCTTTTAAAAGATGTCAAAAACTATAAGTTCGAAGCATTATTTAAACAAAAACTATAAGTTCAAAAGCATATAAATATCAAAGAATATATCAGAGAATTAACACTTAAGAATGCATTGTATGAAGCATTATATGATCATGTTATTGTGTACACATAACATAGACGATTAGATTGAAAATTTTTGAATTGTAGTTGCAAGTGACTCAAGTATAAATTTTCAAAATCAATTGCTATTTTAAAGTTTATGTGAGTCAAAATTCATTTCTTACCAACATCCATCTCCCTAATCTAATTGATTTTGTATCTTATTTTAGTACTCATAGTATATACGATAATTGTACATTCAATTGTAAATTGTTACTGCTATACTTTAAAGATAATTATTTTTTGACAGCATTTAAGATAATAATTTTAAAAGGTAAGAAATTTACCATATACAATAATGTTTTACTTATCGAACAATTAGGTAAAAATATTTTAATTTATACTGTATATATACTTGTTTTCTGTTTTAATAAGTAACTAAAAAAATTGTAACATATGTGGAAATAATAAAATATGAAGAATCCTATGCTCTCAACAGATACATATGAAATTGAATTGTACAGATGCATGGGGCACCAATAATATAAATGGGGACTGCAATCGTGTCTCTACTGTATGAATTCTGAAAAAAAACAAAAAATAATAAATGATTATACAATTTATTTCCATTATTAGACATTGGTCAACCTGCATGTCCCTTTTGGTCTTTTTAAATTTCATTTCCTTATAAATATAATTTTCTTTTGTCTGTCTATCACAGATAACACACCTGGTTAAGGGTTTGTGGCAGCAGAACATGTCTTGGAGAAACCTTCCCTCTCCTCTCAACTTCCTCTTCCTACATTTCTAACTTCCCACTTTAATTTGTGTTATTTTTATTTTATGTTATGAAAACACAGAAAATGAACAACTCTTTCAATTCATACCCACAATTGTTCTACCTTTCATCTCTGCAAAATTAATTTTACTCTCTGTGTTGTGTTGGATTAATCTCTCTTCACTGTTCTCGCAGCTCTGAAAATTAGGGTTCCCTGCAGTTGGAGCTCTATGCCTACCACACCTATTTTCATTTGTAGGTGTTGGATTGCTGCTATATATACCCTTATATGTGAATTGTTATTTTGACCAAAATGTTTTTCAAATGAAATGTAATTCTTTTAAACTTGCATGGGATTAACTTGAGCCTGTTCATTTGCGGGGATTAGCTTTCATGGGTAGTTCTTGTTGATTCAGCTCTTATCCTTTTTCTAGTCCTAATTTTTCTTTACATTTGAAACTGCCCTATTGTTTTAGGCCTACAGAAGTGTTTTTCCCAGCAATTTCTTCTCTATTTATTTTATATGAAGTTATGAAGCAGCTAATAATTCGTTCTGCATTTACATAAGGTGTTGACTTTTTCCATATAAGCATTAATAGAAGAAAAAATCAAAAATAAAAAATGGAATAGATTTTTCAAGACTATTTTTGATTCAGCCTAGACAATCATGTATTCTCATAATTCAAAACAAATATACACAATTGAAATATAATACATAGGAGTCAATAACCATTTTAAAGAAACCAGAAACCCCTTCATATATGTACAGATATTAATGTATAGATTGATTTATTTAGCATCCCAAGATGCAACAAATGCATTGCTATTCACATTACGGGGAGAGAAAGAGTGAAGGAGTTCCTTCAGTCCTCACAAAGGTATGGAGGGTTGTTGAAGTATCTGCTGACTCATTCGTACACACACAGTAGGGATTATTCATAAGAGGTGTGTTTGGCTACTTGTGTGAATGAATGAAGCAGGAGATATTTTGCATCCTGTCTCTTTTGCTTGGACTGAAGGGAGCCCCTTCTATTCTTTCTGTTGCCTCCATATGTGTTCATATATAATCAAATGTTGAACAGTGTAGCTGATGTAGTATATCGTCTTTTTAACTCTTCACCACTGCACAACTCTCTCTAGATCTATACTGCTCAAGATTCCTCAAACATATGCAACTGTTACTTGTTCTTGTTGTTTTTAATTAGCAAAGAATAAATTAATAATAAAGGATGTTTCAATCCTTTTACACAGAAAGGGTACATTCCAATGTACCATAAACAAAACACATAAGCATATATACCTAGTTGCAACACAGTGCCTGTTCTTACAAAACAAATCACAGAATTTCATATCAGACCATGCCAAACCAGCACTCTCTACTATATCCTATTGAATCCACACACATAAGCAATTGTTGCTTATGAGCACAGGAGTAGTGGATGCCCCACCTAGTACTTTTTGCTTGCCAGGAAAATTATTATGATCTTGAATGTACTTAAGATATATGATTAACATATATGTAACCTGTTTCAAAGCCTCTAATGAAAATTACACACACACGCATATATATATATATATATATATATATATATATATATATATATATATATATATATATATGTGGTACGTAACATTGTTTTGTTCAACCTTGAAATGATTGCTCTCATGTACATAACTATAACTTTGTGTGTGCTTACTGTTGCATTACATATTTTTCAGGAAGGTTAGATTTAATTGAATTCTTCTCTTGGTGATTGAGAAGGAAACAAGATATACATCATGATATGATATGGGTCCAATTTGCTTTCGTTCTAAAACTGGCCTAGTTGCAGGTATCAATCTATACCTTAATTATTTTCCATTTATGATTTAAGTGCACTTACGACAAACAGATTTCTATTCAATTCATACATAACATGTCATATTTAATTACTGAGTAAAATACAAGATTATATATTGATATATTTGCATTTGGACACACTCAGCTGACAGAATATTGAAGCAGATCTTTAGGATGTCAGAAAATAGCAGTGACAATATAGTATGAGCTCTGATCAGTTACCCTCAAGTTTTAAGTCTCTCTCACGGTTTTAAATAATACACGAACTCTGCTCTTTGGATAATTCTTTTGTAATTTATCAAATTTTAGTCAATTTTAACAAAAAATGATCCGAGATAAAAGAGTGTTAAAATAAGTTAATGTCACGCAAAAGGGGAGTTAGTAATACACTTCTAACCTACTCTTAATTCCAATGCATATCTTTTCAAATTATTAAGACTTATATATAGATAGATTTTATTACTTTCTTAATCAATATATTCTTATTATAATTTTAACTATTAAAGAGTATTATCAGCACTTTTCTTTCCACAAAATATTGGAGAATTCAACTCTCACATTGAGCTAATAAAAATAAGATAGTTAAAATTTATAAAACTATAACAGTTAATAAATTTAAATGCATTATTAATGTTATTATTATTCAAAAAGTTATACATATAAAATCATAATAGGGTTTTTGTAGAGAAGCAACTGGCAAGCATGATAAGACACTCCAAAGTATCATAGCTTGTTATAATTAGATATACCTTATTCTTATTGCAGTTAGATACATTAAACTGTCTACAAACAATTTGTTTGTAATCACTTTATTTTCTTAATGAAGATGTTTAGCAATTATGCATCTGACTAGAATTTGTCCCACATATATTTGTTTTGAGAAAAAAGAAATGCATCATCCCATTGCATTGTTTAAGTAGTGCATCATCGAATCCATTCATGTTCTTGAATTCATCAAACATGATAGTAATATTTTCAATCAATATAATTAATTAGGGACATCAACTTAGAAACATGAACTTTTGCCTAAAGTATACAAATAGGTATAACTCTCCCTCTTCCTTCTATCTTTTGTATCCGTTATATCTCTTTTTCTGGAACACCTTTCTTAATATATACAATTAACCTCCACTAATCTTTATGCGGGTGGTACAAAATGGTGCAGCCACAAGATAGGTGTAGTTGATGTAGTTCAAGATCTTTGTAAATTGACTCTTCACTACTACTAACTAACTACACATGTCTGCAGCAAGTACTTTTTTATCTTGTTATCTACCAAAATCATGATGATTGTTAAAGTACCTAATATATTATTAACATATAAAAGGAGTTATGATGAACATTAGATGGCAGGTAAGATTCGTTTTTCAACTTGAAAATGATTGTTCACATATAGCCTTCTGTGTTGTTACTTTTACATAACATTTCCTACACTGTACGTTCTACTTTACTTTCTGGGCATTGCACACGCTTACTTTTATTTCTATCTCCCTTTACTTTCCTTCATTTTTTTTTTCATTTTAAGTCATCACCACTCTCACCGATCACTTTATTTATACACATAATAGATTGCATTGCCTTTTTTCTATTCAATTTCCTTTTACCCCTCTCTTTGTTTTGGTTCTTATACTGTTGGCACAGATGGATGAAGACTAATGTGAATGCAGTGAAAGTTGTTTGATTTTGATGATAATTGCGGAAAACTTCAAATACAAAAGGAAAGGATTTTTTTTTCAAATACCAAATAAAAGGATGACTTATCCTTTGACATTCATCAATATAAATGCACTCAAAGTCAACATATTAAATTATGTAATAAACTAATCAATTATTTTTTATTATTTGTTTCAAATATATTAAATAAATACATTAATAATAGTTAAATAAAATAATATTACAGTAACAATATTTTATACTCTTTTCTCTTAATCTCTTTTAATCCACACATATTTCATTTCCATTCATTTCTTACTTTGTTTCTTTTTTCTTTTCCACTTTCCTATTTTTCATCATTCAATCTATATTATATATATAACATGACATTTCGTACGTCTTTGTTTCTCTTTTTCTTTTCCACTTTCTTATTTTTCATCATTCAATCTATATAATATATATAACATGACATTTAATTTGTTGTGAATCAAGACAAAATTATTTTATCAACAAAGCAATAACAATATATATACATACGTTACAACGAGTATTAATCTACATGAATAAAAACAAAAGTTATTCTCGTCTTTTAGAAAATAATCAATATAATAAATATAAGTTTAAACAACAGCATAAAACATAAAATTGGGACTTATAGTATAAAAATTGTAATCCAAAATTTAAACAACGATCTTTCAGTTATGGTATAGTGAACATTACTCTTTGTAATAAACAACCGTTTTTAAAGACAACAATTTTTGAATCAGTTGTTTAAAGTCTTAATAACAACTACAGTTTTTTTCTTGCTTAAAGTATTTTTTTTTATCGTAAAGAATAAATAAATTAAATGAAAACAGCTGCAATTCTAACTGTTATTTCTTTTTTATTTCTAAAATACTTGTTTTAGATGGTTGACGAAGTCAGAGTGAGCAGGTAATGTTAAGTGATAAATCAGATTCAATTGGGGAATGAATAAACCTTCCAGCTCAAATTACATGCATAGTAACTTTGTTATTATTATTTATATGAAATAACACTTTACAAAAATTTCTTTGTTTTGGAATACCATCAAGCGTTAATAGTATTTAGAAATCAACATTTTCTTAGGCGAGTGCAATGATATTCTAAACGATCTTGAGCTTGAGAAGTACAACAAGTTGTCAATGTCAATGGAAATAAACTAGGCTCTTCAATTTTTCATTCTTTTGGCTAAATAGTTAACTGGTTCGAGGAGAGAAAGGAGCGAAGAGAGAGGATTAATTTCAGAGGGAAATTAGAATTATAAGAATATCAGAATTCAAAATGGGACAACAAAAAGTTGTGTTCTTTGATGTGGTGTGTTTTTGAGATGTGTGTTCACAAGAAAATAGAAAAAAAAAAAGTGTCATTATGTTGAGATAATGGAGCTGGATCTGATGATTAACCAACTTTATAGGGTCAGTGGCAGTGCATCCCTGCTCCATATCATACGTTTGCATAAGTCACGACACTTCTTCGCTATTTCAACTTCAATTTAAGTAAAACACGTGAGAGATCTATATATGTTGCCTTCATTGAGATGAAGATTGGTAAGTAGGAAAAGTACCAGTATATTATTTATGAGAAATATTTCATATCAATACCATAATAAGGCTTGCATTATTCTAATAATTTTTTTTTATACAGGTCTTGAACCTAAATAATTGTGCCTTAACTCATGAATCTATGCACTTGCTTCAGAACTCTCTCGTTCAATCAAAGGTATGTAACATATGCTAGTTCTATGTACAGTTTAATTTGGATTCCTTAAAGTACAATTAGAACAATTAATTTAATGTTAGTTATAATTAGAATTGTTAATTTCTCTAATTTAGGATTGTTCACACTATCCTCCCAAAGTTATTTCTCATGTATATTCACATGCAAATTCTTAAATTGAAGTGAAAGGAGTTAACGATAGAAGGCTGAATTTAATTTAATAGTGATAAATACAAATAATAGAAGAAAAAAGAGCTAGTTTTTATAATACTTTTTTAGTCTATTTCTTATTTGTTTTTACCATTTATTTTTATTTCTTTTGAATCTGATTTTGAATAAATTATTAAATGATAAATATGATCTCATATAATATTTTAGATTTGGAGTTGTAACTATTTTTTCACTTGTAATTGTCCTATTAGTTATAACTGCTCTATATTATGTTGTACTTTTTATAAAGACAACATAGATACCAATTTGGACACACATGATATGTTTAAGCATTTGTTTCCTTCTATTTCTAATAATGATATTGTTGCGCCTACATCTGTTAGTGATATTGTTTCTACTTGTCTCAAACAACCACTTGAATACTTGAAGGACTATCACACTACTTTCTTCTCTTCAAAAGATGTTACCAATCATTCTTCAGGTACTAACACTACAAGAAAAATTGAAATTACATACAGATTTGTACATACGGATTTTTTTTCTGTATATAAATAGATATTACATACGGATTTTTTTCCGTACGTAAATATAAATATAAATAATAGACAAAACAAAATCTACAGCAGATGGGAATCGAACCAGACAAATTCTTTTACAATATTATGATTTTTATTATAATTATTATTATTTTTAAGATTGTTATTAATATTATTATTGTTAATAATATTAATTATATTAATAATTATATTAATATTAATAATATAATTTATATTATGAATATTAATATTAATATAATTTATATTATTAACATTAATATTAATATAATTTATATTATTAACATTAATATTAATATAATTTATATTATTAACATTAATATAACTATTATAACTAATAATAAGTATAATAAAAATCGTAATATGATAGAAAAGTTTGTTTGCTTTAGTGGTTAAAGCTTCTCTAGTGATTGGAAGGACTTGGGTTCGAATCCTACCTGCTGCAGTTTGCTTCCAATATTAATTTGGGACTTGGATTCGAGTCTTTGATGGATTTGCCTCTTGGAAAGTGTCCTTGTTATTTCTTGGGATTTGAGATAAGTCCCTCACTTTTATTCCGGGAAAAATCTTTAACTTATGGAACACTATTAGATGATAAATATAATCTCATTCAATATTTTAGATTTTGAGTTATAACTTAATATAGTACTTAATAATACAAGTATGTAACAATTCTTGATTAATAAAACATACTTATTTTTTTTTTTTTTTCTATATAAGATATATAAAACTAATAGAAATATCACAAACTTACATATCCTTCTTATCATCATCTCACTCATTTTCCTTGTTATCATCATCTCACTCATTAACCAAAAAGATGTGTACAATTTTTGCCAAGGCCGAACTCACAAGTTGATCTTTTCGTTTCTCGTAAATCAGCTATCACATCACTAGTAGATACTATTTAATTTAATTAATACAATAATTAATTATTTTTTATTTTTAAAATTAATTTTTATTTAAAAATTTATTTAATAATGCAAGGTTAATTTCTAACATTCTCCATATCCAAATCTTCTGTCACAATAATCTTAATTTCCATATATTTAAATATTCCATGTCACAATAATCTTCATTTCCATAAATTTAAATATTCCACAGTCTAGTAAACTCATTTTGTTTCCCAAAATAAACTCCATCCCATACCCCTTATCTCAAGGAACTTTCAACCACAAAATAGATTTGTGGCACAAAACACCACAAGTATTTTCTTGTTTCCCATCTTCTCTTACACAAAGCAGTAACTATCAAAAGACACACTAGAGAAGTAAATCATGGTGATGATAATTGATAACTAAAGCTAGCTACATAAAAAGTTATGGATACTTTTTCATTTAATCTCCCACATCAACGCATATAGAATTCTTAACTCAGAAATCCTCCCCTTCACTTCACTTCATGTAACCCAAATTACTCGGGATAACCAAACACTGCAGAAAAAGCAACATCTTCATACATCTCCATGATGGAAGAGGAGACTTCATACTTTCACTGTTTCACGTTGTTTCCTCACATTGCTTCCACTAATCACTTTCATGCCACCAATCACTTTTATCATTCATAGTTTCAAAAGTAAAAGACCTGCGCTATTTGTAATAAAAGCTCTAAAACTGAAATTGAAATGTAAAGGGTAATGTAGCGCAAGCAATGCTGCAATATATTGGTATATGAAATAGTTGTACTTAAGTGGGTTTGATGATTATGAAAGTCGATGTTGTTCAATAATTCTAACAAGTATAATATTAGATTCTCATATATTAGATTAACTAGAAATATATACCTGCTCTTTTGTTGTAATTAGTAAATTAAATTAGAAATGATAACTAAACCATGAAAAGCAAAAGAACTATGCGGGACAATTTGAATTTTGAATGATACCCTTGTCTTCAAGTTCAAGTTAAACATATCTATTCTAAAATATGGTATTTCATATGTTTGTCAAGGTAATGTTCGAAGAAAACCCACTTATATTTTACATTTAATTACCTTTTTATCTATACTTTTGGAATCAATATTTAATTTAATATAGTAGTTTTAAAAAAAATTAATTTAATATTAAAATTTGTTAAAAAAATTCAATTTGATCATTCCGTTCAATTTTTTAACGGAGTTAATGATGGATGACATGACACACATACTGCACATGTAGAATGTCTCTCTCATCTTTTTTTTTTCTTTTCTCTCTCTTATCAATGAAGAATATCAATGTTTTTTTTCTTTGTGTAATAATTTGGAGAAAGAAATTTTCTAATATTCTATTCTTTTTCATTTAAAATTAGCAAAGAAAAAATATAAATTAAAAAATAAATAATTTAATAAAATAAAAAACTGAATAACAGTGTAGAAATATAAAAATGTTTTTACATTAAAAATGAGAAACATAAGTATATTGATGAAAATATTTTAGGAACGAAATAAATTAAAGAATAGTAATTTCTAAAAGTAAATCTAGTAAGAAAAATAATATAGAAATAAGGTAAAAATAATAATTATTGTTTAGCAATTTTAAATTTGATTTACGGTGCAGTTTTGAAATTGATTGAATGGAAATATTATTTTTCTTTTTGTGTAGGGTTAAGTGAAGGTACCAATTATACCTTGAATTGGAAATTTCTGAATATTTTCTCTTTGTTGATGCATATGTGTACTGTTTTGGTTATTCTAATTGCTATTTTTTTCATCTCTTTCTCTGCGTTTCTTTATAATATACCCAAATTGTTTTCCCTCATTCTTTTGAATCCCAATTTCCTAAACTTTTATTTTTTTAATATTGAATACGTTTAGTTTTCTATTGATATTCTTTTAGTTAATACTAATTATTGTTCTTTTTCATTTGTTGTTCTTGGAGTTTTTTTCTAGCAATCAACTTTTTACATATTCCCACATTGTTTTCCATTTCTTCTATGTGATTTTTCTCAACTCCAATTTCCTAAATATATATTTTTTTAATATTGAATGCATTTTGATTTTCGAATTTTATTCATGAGTGTAAAGATCTAAAAAAATATGAACTTTTCTTTAATTTGATTTTTTTTTTCTAATGTCATTTTCCTTACTTCTTTTAATTGAATTTTAAAAGAATTATTTTCCATTATTTTTGTATTTTTCTAAATAGGGTTACTACTCTGAATTTAAATAAGGGTATATAACTGTGTTTTATTTAAGAAATCTGAAAGATTTAATTTGAATGTTATAAGAAAAGTTGATTTAAAAACTATAATGGTTTAAGATACTCCTAATATTTTTTTTATTTATATTATTTATTACTGATAAAAAATTAACAAACTATAATAAGTTTTAAAGTGAATATTTAATTATGATTGCACACTCCAAAAGAAATTAAAATATTCAAAATTGAATCAATTAAAAAATAATTATTTTAAAATCATTTAAATACTCATAAATTAATTAAAATTGAATTTTTGATGAATTTTGTATTTTATTCGTTTCTTAATTAATTAGTTTAGTTCAAATTCTATATTAAATTTTTCTGAATCAAACCAAAATAAACTATTTATTATATACATTTAGAGTTAGTTAACAACTAAAAAATATATTCATTAGAAGGTAAAATTGTTTACTTAAAAATAAATATATTCACGAGAAATACGGATACATACACTTCATTTATTAAATTAATTAAAGTGATAGTGATATTTATGTTTATATTAAATAATATAATAAACTTATGTCATTTTTTACCGCATAAAGCATAAATTTTTAATTAGAATACACATTGTTGGCAAAATGATTATAATGACAAGTAATGTATAAAAACATGGTATGCTTCGTACTTTGCAACACTTTAAACGAAAGATGATGAATTTGAGTGGTATAAAACACATATTAATTTGATAAATAATAAATGAATATGAAAACTTATACTTTTTCTTAGTTTTTTCTCTCTTTGTTAATTTTAAATGAAAAAGAAAAGAATATTAAAAGATTTTTCTCCCCAAACTACTACACAAAAGACCAAAAACATTAATATCCTTCATTGACGAGAAAGAGAAAAAAAAAAAAAAAAGGATGAGAGAGATATTCCACGTGTGCAAAGTGTGCCACATCATCAATCATTAATGCCGTTGATGAAAACTTAACGGAAGGGACCAAATTGAACCTTTTTAAAAAACCTTAGGACCAAATTGATTTTTTTTAAAACCACTATATTGAATTGAATATTGACCCCAAAAGTTTTTCGTATTCAGATTGGTACCTTGAGCCTTTGATTTGCATGAGGTCACGATACCCCTAGGAGATAGTTAGTAGGAGTATAAGGTGTATGCTTGCATGATTTTCAGTTGTTATTAGGAGGTAAGAACATAAGAGTTTTAGACAGGTTTGTATAAGGGTTGAGGTATCCCTGAAATACCTCTTATTTATTAATTCTTTTTTTGCTGATAAAAAAAAAAATTGACCCTAAAAGTAGGGACCAAAAAGGTAATTAAATCTATATTTTACTGCTTTGCTCTTTAGATGACAAGCAAACCTGAAATCGTGTAGCTGCTTTACAGGGCCTGTCAAAATTATAAAATTGGCTAAAAATATCACTACAAGAAAAAATGATTTTAATAGAGATTATTTAGCGGAGGTTAATATAACTCTCGGAATTGATTTAATTAGCGGAGGTTTTTTTAACCTTCGTTAAGTTCCAAAGGTTATTCTAAAACCTCAGCAAAATAACATAGAGTTTTTTATCCTTCGTTAAATTTCAAAGGTTTATTTTAAAATCTCAACAAAATAATGGAGGTTTTTTAACATTTGTTAAATTCCAAAGATTTATTTTAAACCCTTAGCAAAATAACGAAGGTTTTTTTTAACTTTCAATAAGTTTCAAAGGTTTATTCTACAACCTCAGCAAATTAACGGAAGTCTTTTTAACCTTTGTTAAGTTTCAAATGTTTATTCTAAAATCTCAACAAAATAACGGAGATTTTTTGAATCTTGGTTAAATTTCAAAGATTTATTGTAGAACCGCAATAAAACACTTTGACTTTTTCAAACTTCAATAAATAAATAAAATTAAATTGATTTATGAATAATTAAAAATTACATAGTTTTAATATATTTTATAACTAAATTCTCTAAAATTTTGAAAGTGTACAAAATTAATTCTCTAAACTTTACATCACAAATAAGTTTTCTAAAGTTTCAAAATTTTATTTTAAAAACTAAGCAAAATAAGCTTAGATAATAAGTATTCCAACAACTAATATTGGATAATAAGTATTTCAACAGTATTTGCATATATTTTATGATCGATGGTAGTTCATTAAATTTCAAAGATTTATTGTATAACCGCAATAAAACACTTTAGCTTTTTCAAACTTCAATAAATAAATTAAATTAAATTAATTTATGAATAATTAAAAATTACATAGTTTAAATATATTTTATAACTAAATTCTCTAAAATTTTGAAAGTGTACAAAATTAATTCTCTAAACTTTACATCACAAATAAGTTTTCTAAAGTTTCAAAATTTTATTTTAAAAACTCAGCAAAATAAGCTTAGATAATAAGTATTCCAACAACTAATATTGAATAATAAGTATTTCAACAATATTTGCATATATTTTATGATCGATGGTAGTTCATTAAATTTCAAAGATTTATTGTATAACCGCAATAAAACACTTTAGCTTTTTCAAACTTCAATAAATAAATTAAATTAAATTAATTTATGAATAATTAAAAATTACATAGTTTAAATATATTTTATAACTAAATTCTCTAAAATTTTGAAAGTGTACAAAATTAATTCTCTAAACTTTACATCACAAATAAGTTTTCTAAAGTTTCAAAATTTTATTTTAAAAACTCAGCAAAATAAGCTTAGATAATAAGTATTCCAACAACTAATATTGGATAATAAATATTTCAACAGTATTTGCATATATTTTATGATTGATGGTAATTCATTAAATTTCAAAGATTTATTGTATAACCGCAATAAAACACTTTAGCTTTTTCAAACTTCAATAAATAAATAAAATTAAATTGATTTATGAATAATTAAAAATTACATAGTTTTAATTTTATAACTAAATTCTCTAAAATTTTGAAAGTGTATAAAATTAATTCTCTAAACTTTACATTACAAATAAGTTTTCTAAAGTTTCAAAATTTTATTTTAAAAACTCAGCAAAATAAGCTTAGATAATAAGTATTCCAACAACTAATATTGAATAATAAGTATTTCAACAGTATTTGCACATATTTTATTATTGATGGTAGTTGGTTTATATAATTTCTAGTTTTTTTTTTTTAATTATGAGCTCATACTTAAAAAAAAACCTAACTTATTTTGTTTTAGCTTTTGATGTACGTATATTTTATGTACAATTTTAGTTTTAGCTATAATTGTTAATATTTATTTCTCATAATTTTAAAATATTTTAAATTAAGGCCTTTATTTTAAAAGGCATCTAATAATTAATTCACTGTGAAAGTGAGAAGTAATTAAGTTAATTTCTCCTCGCAATATGTTCTTGAAATCTTTAGCCAAGAACACACATGGCTTTGAAGCCCACATTTGACAGATAATGCAATTATTTAGGATATATAAAACAATGATAAACACAAGTTGTTGCCGAGCTAGGAAATAGTGGCTTGTGACCCAAGTTGGGGCAGTAAGGTGATGGAAGAAACAATATTGGTGTAAGAAGAAGATAATTTCTTATATAATGTTTATTCTCCTTAGATACATAAGTGTGGTTTAATTGTGATTCCTTGCTAGGACTGTCGTCGGCGGCCATTGAACCTGTGCTTGAGAGTAGTGTGTCAACGGTGGAAGAGAGAAGTTAAGAGGATCGTTAGATATGGTAAAAAATGGAGTTGAAGGTTATTTCAAATGGCAAGTCATTTTACAAAAATTTTGAAACTCATGGTATTTTACAAAGTTTCTTAAACCCATGGTATTTTATGGAGGTTTTTAAACCCATGGTATTTAATGAAGGTTTTAAAACTCATGGTATTTTATGGATGTTTTGAAACCCATGATATTTTATGGAGGTTCTTAAACCCATGGTATTTAACAGGGGTTTTGAAAGACTTTTCCTAAGGTTTAAAAAAACCCGGGGAACGTTCACCAAGGATGGTTTAGCGAGGGAAACTGAAACCCTGGGTAAATGACTTAATAGAGATTATAACCCTAGATAATGTAAAAATAAACTCCCAATAAAACCATTTTTTCTTATAATGTATGTTTCAATTGTGTTTACGATTCAAGCCTAACTTCGATTTCTTTTAGCTATTGGCCTTAGATGGGGTGTGTTGTATCTTAATTTAACATTATATATTTTTGTATTTTTTTAACAGCATGAAGGCAAATGAAGACAATCTTGAAAAAGAATGAACTTTTTTTATCGACAAAGAAATAATTAAATTAATATGAAAAACTTGAGGGATGTTTCAACCCTTATACAGAAGGAGCTAGACAAACTATCTTGACATCCAAACCAAACAAACCCCCAGAGGTCTCCTAGCATGGGTAACACTAAAGGAAAAAGAAAATTATGTGTAGCCTTCTAAAATTAAAACAGTAGTACCAAAAGGCCCTCCTAAACAAAACCAGATGTACTTAATGAAACCAAAACAACAACACCAAAAGGACCTTCTAAACAAAAATTGAGTCAAAGTTTACTTAAAGCACAAAAATAACTATAATATCCCCCAACAAAGCATTTTAAGAACATTTTAAAACCAAACTGAAACAAAATAGTTATCTTCTAACCCTTTTGCTACATGTACTTTTCAACTCTAAATTGAGATGGGCAAATATGCATTGCAACTTTGCTTTCTTTTTTACTCTTCCGATATCTTCCAAGGAAGGTTATGCCTGGATCAACAATTTGCTGCAAAAACAGAGCTTAAACTAGTGTGTCAATGCACACCTATGGCCCTTGCAACCTGCACAAAAGGTGATATCTAGTCAAAGCAAAAGTTAGAGCAAAAAGGTGATAAGTTTTTTCAAAAATCAACCTTTACAATTATGCACTTTTTTGTTTTACATTTCACCTCTTCAACCGTTTCATTGGCAACTATTACACTATCTAGGAGTCCTCTATCCTCGAGAAATGTCGATTGAGATTAGTCAATGACATTCATAAGAACCTTCTTAAGCCTATTAAACGTCATAGGAGTGAAGTAGGTTATTGTTATGTAGTAAAGAAATAATATATTATGTTTTTTTAACTAAGTTTGTATTTTTAATTTTAAAGGCTTGATTTTTATCATTATTCTTGAAGACAATATTTTTTATTATGTAGTTTGAACACATCTATTGAAATATTGAGAATTCTTGTTGGGTTACTACTACACACAACCCTTGTTTTGTTATTATGTGTTAGATTCTCTCTTTCCTCAAGGATCTTTGTGTGCTTTTGTGTTGTGTTGATGACTTTGTACACTTGTTACTGCATTATCTACAGTCCATTATTTCCATGGACCAATGACTCACTTTACTTAGCACCTAACTCTTTTTATGATGCAATTAATGTCTTATTTGCTACTTTTTTTAGCATATTCTTTCACATTTTTTTCACGCATCAATTTGTACTCATTCACATCTTGAACTTTTGTATGAAATTAAACATTTTAAGCAACAATTTTAAAATTGTGGTTGTTGTCAAGACTTTAAACAATGATAAGAAAAATTGTGGTTGTTGTCAAGACTTAACCACTATTTTAAAATTGTTGTCCTTATAAAAATTGTTGCATATTACAAACGACCACCCCCACCTAGACCATGACTGAAAAATCGTTGCCAAAACTTTAGGTCACGATTTTTATGCTTTAAGTCACGATTTTTTGTTGTTGCCTAAACTGATATTTGTTATAGTGACCACTTTCTAAAAGATGATGTATTACCTTTTTTTAATGCATATAGATTAATACTCATTGTACAGTGTGCATATATATCATAATTGACATTCCTCTCTCAAAGAGGTTTATTAAATAGTGACCTCGTAGCTAATGAGGCGGTGGACAAGTTGAAAAAGAAGAAAAAGAGTTAGGTGATTTTGAAGTTAGATTATGAAAAGACTTATGATTCGGTAAATTTGGATTTTCTAATGTATATGATGGATATAATGAATCTTGGTAATCAATGGATTCAGTGGATCAGAACATGTCTTGAATCTTCTTTTATATCAGTGTTAGTGAATGATAGCCCAACTAAAGAATTCAATTCATTTAAAGGTCTTAGGAAGGGGATCTGATTGCTCCCTTCCTATTTCTTATTATTGCACAAGGTTTAGTCGGGCTAGTAAATCAAGCTGCAAGTAAAAACCTTATTCACGAGAATGAAAATTAACGATAATAAGGTGGAAGTGAGATTGTTACAATTTGCGAATGACACTATTTTTGTGTGAACCTAGTCTTCAAAATATTCGGGTTATCAAATCGATTCTTAGATGCTTTGAATTAAGATCTAGGCTTAGAGTGAATTTTCCAAAACAGTAAAATTGGTGATATAGATGTGGATAGAATTGTGGTACAATCTTACACTGACATCCTTCATTGTAGCATAATGAATATTGATGACTTTTCTATGGTAAGTGCCCCGTGTTGTCGGAAGTAATAATTTGTCCCTAAGGAAGGATATCAAACCCACAAGGAACAGTTGAATAATCAAGTAAAAGATTCACTAAATAGAAAATAGAATAATAAAGTTTGTTAGAATTGGTTATGATTGCAATGATTAATAAGAAAACAAGTCAAAGAGTTTGTTGTTTCTATTGGAAAAATAGGGATTGGGGTTCATCTTTCTCATTCTTTTGTATTTTGATTAGCATGACAATATTGTGTCCTTTGATTGATATTGATGCCCGTACAAAAATCATTTATATCAATTCCTCGCATATAAAATTATTAAGATGTCTCCTAAATATCGATTCCTTGCATATTTATAAAAACTTCTTATCATTATGATCAGACGTTGATAGAAATTAACATTTCAAATCAATTCCTAACATTCAAATATGTTAAGTATTATCATTTGGGTCAGAAACTTAAAAGTACTTTCTAGTCAAATCTAAGTTTTGAGATCATGGTAAACCAAGCATTACAAACAAAATAACAATAACAATACCAATCATCAACCAAGAACATTATATTATGTTTAGATATTACCTCGATACATAAGAGTTTGAATAGATTACTCTCAACCCTAAATGGTAGAATTAGCCACACATGATAGCTGTTACAAACAGGGAGAGCAAGGAAAGAAGATCTAGGATGTTTTTCCTTAACAGCTGCCTCCTTTAGGGTTTCTAACATCTTCTATTCTCCCAATTGGACTACAATTCACTCCATAGTGTTTTCCTCTCAATCTTTCGTGTTTAGGGTTGTGCCTCAACCTCCTATTTAACCTAATTGGTTTGGGCTAAGTGACTTCTCGCTTGGACTTTAATGGGCTCACCTGGGCAAGTTACATAAAAAAAGGCCCAAACAGTCACAATTTTATGTTTTATATTGTTGTTTAAATTGATATTTCTTATATTGACTACGTTCTAAAAGATGAGTATAACTTTTTTTTATGCATGTAGATTAATACTCGTTGTAACATATATATATATATATATATATATATATGTATGTATATATATATTGTTTTATCGACAAAGAATAATCAAATTAAAGGGGATACTTTAGGGGTGTCTCAATCCTTTTAAAAAAACAAAACTTTGTTATTGCTTTGTTGATAAAATAACTTTGTCTTGATTCACAACAAATTAAATGTCATGTAATATATATTATATAGATTGAATGATGAAAAATAGGAAAGTGGAAAGGAACAAAGAGGTAAGAAATGAATGGAAATGAAATATGTGTGGATTAAAAGAGGTAAAAGAGAAATGAGTATAAAATAATGTTATTGTAATATTATTTTATTTAACTATTATTAATGTATTTATTTAATATATTTGAAACAAATAATAAAAAATAATTGATTAGTTTATTACATAATTTAATATGTTGACTTTGAGTGCATTTATATTGATGAATGTCAAAGGATAAGTCATCCTTTTATTTGGTATTTGAAAAAAAAATCCTTTCCTTTTGTATTTGAAGTTTTCCGCAATTATCATCAAAATCAAACAACTTTCACTGCATTCACATTAGTCTTCATCCATCTGTGCCAACAGTATAAGAACCAAAACAAAGAGAGGGGTAAAAGGAAATTGAATAGAAAAAAGGCAATGCAATCTATTATGTGTATAAATAAAGTGATCGGTGAGAGTGGTGATGACTTAAAATGAAAAAAAAAATGAAGGAAAGTAAAGGGAGATAGAAATAAAAGTAAGCGTGTGCAATGCCCAGAAAGTAAAGTAGAACGTACAGTGTAGGAAATGTTATGTAAAAGTAACAACACAGAAGGCTATATGTGAACAATCATTTTCAAGTTGAAAAACGAATCTTACCTGCCATCTAATGTTCATCATAACTCCTTTTATATGTTAATAATATATTAGGTACTTTAACAATCATCATGATTTTGGTAGATAACAAGATAAAAAAGTACTTGCTGCAGACATGTGTAGTTAGTTAGTAGTAGTGAAGAGTCAATTTACAAAGATCTTGAACTACATCAACTACACCTATCTTGTGGCTGCACCATTTTGTACCACCCGCATAAAGATTAGTGGAGGTTAATTGTATATATTAAGAAAGGTGTTCCAGAAAAAGAGATATAACGGATACAAAAGATAGAAGGAAGAGGGAGAGTTATACCTATTTGTATACTTTAGGCAAAAGTTCATGTTTCTAAGTTGATGTCCCTAATTAATTATATTGATTGAAAATATTACTATCATGTTTGATGAATTCAAGAACATGAATGGATTCGATGATGCACTACTTAAACAATGCAATGGGATGATGCATTTCTTTTTTCTCAAAACAAATATATGTGGGACAAATTCTAGTCAGATGCATAATTGCTAAACATCTTCATTAAGAAAATAAAGTGATTACAAACAAATTGTTTGTAGACAGTTTAATGTATCTAACTGCAATAAGAATAAGGTATATCTAATTATAACAAGCTATGATACTTTGGAGTGTCTTATCATGCTTGCCAGTTGCTTCTCTACAAAAACCCTATTATGATTTTATATGTATAACTTTTTGAATAATAATAACATTAATAATGCATTTAAATTTATTAACTGTTATAGTTTTATAAATTTTAACTATCTTATTTTTATTAGCTCAATGTGAGAGTTGAATTCTCCAATATTTTGTGGAAAGAAAAGTGCTGATAATACTCTTTAATAGTTAAAATTATAATAAGAATATATTGATTAAGAAAGTAATAAAATCTATCTATATATAAGTCTTAATAATTTGAAAAGATATGCATTGGAATTAAGAGTAGGTTAGAAGTGTATTACTAACTCCCCTTTTGCGTGACATTAACTTATTTTAACACTCTTTTATCTCAGATCATTTTTTGTTAAAATTGACTAAAATTTGATAAATTACAAAAGAATTATCCAAAGAGCAGAGTTCGTGTATTATTTAAAACCGTGAGAGACTTAAAACTTGAGGGTAACTGATCAGAGCTCATACTATATTGTCACTGCTATTTTCTGACATCCTAAAGATCTGCTTCAATATTCTGTCAGCTGAGTGTGTCCAAATGCAAATATATCAATATATAATCTTGTATTTTACTCGGTAATTAAATATGACATGTTATGTATGAATTGAATAGAAAACGAAGTTAAGCTCCAAACACAAACATATTTAACATCTGTTTGTAGTGAGTGCACTTAAATCAAAAATGGAAAATAATCAAGGTATAGATTGATACCTGCAACTAGGCCAGTTTTAGAACGAATGCAAATTGGACCCATATCATATTATGATGTATATCTTGTTTCCTTCTCAATCACCAAGAGAAGAATTCAATTAAATCTAACCTTCCTGAAAAATATGTAATGCAACAGTAAGCACACACAAAGTTATAGTTATGTACATGAGAGCAATCATTTCAAGGTTGAATATATATATATATATATATATATATATATATATATATATATATATATATATATATATATATATATTTAGAGGCTTTGAAACAGGTTACATATATGTTAATCATATATCTTAAGTACATTCAAGATCATAATAATTTTCCTGGCAAGCAAAAAGTACTAGGTGGGGCATCCACTACTCCTGTGCTCATAAGCAACAATTGCTTATGTGTGTGGATTCAATAGGATATAGTAGAGAGTGCTGGTTTGGCATGGTCTGATATGAAATTCTGTGATTTGTTTTGTAAGAACAGGCACTGTGTTGCAACTAGGTATATATGCTTATGTGTTTTGTTTATGGTACATTGGAATGTACCCTTTCTGTGTAAAAGGATTGAAACATCCTTTATTATTAATTTATTCTTTGCTAATTAAAAACAACAAGAACAAGTAACAGTTGCATATGTTTGAGGAATCTTGAGCAGTATAGATCTAGAGAGAGTTGTGCAGTGGTGAAGAGTTAAAAAGACGATATACTACATCAGCTACACTGTTCAACATTTGATTATATATGAACACATATGGAGGCAACAGAAAGAATAGAAGGGGCTCCCTTCAGTCCAAGCAAAAGAGACAGGATGCAAAATATCTCCTGCTTCATTCATTCACACAAGTAGCCAAACGCACCTCTTATGAATAATCCCTACTGTGTGTGTACGAATGAGTCAGCAGATACTTCAGCAACCCTCCATACCTTTGTGAGGACTGAAGGAACTCCTTCACTCTTTCTCTCCCCGTAATGTGAATAGCAATTCATTTGTTGCATCTTTGGATGCTAAATAAATCAATCTATACATTAATATCTGTACATATATGAAGGGGTTTCTGGTTTCTTTAAAATGGTTATTGGCTCCTATGTATTATATTTCAATTGTGTATATTTGTTTTGAATTTTGAGAATACATGATTGTCTAGGCTGAATCAAAAATAGTCTTGAAAAATCTATTCCATTTTTTATTTTAGATTTTTTCTTCTATTAATGCTTATATGGAAAAATTCAACACCTTATGTAATTGCAGAACCAATTATTAGCTGCTTCATAACTTCATATAAAATAAATAGAGAAGAAATTGCTGGGAAAAACACTTCTGTAGGCCTAAAACAATAGGGCAGTTTCAAATGTAAAGAAAAATTAGGACTAGAAAAAGGATAAGAGCTGAATCAACAAGAACTACCCATGAAACCTAATCCCCGCAAATGAACAGGCTCAAGTTAATCCCATGCAAGTTTAAAAGAATTACATTTCATTTGAAAAACATTTTGGTCAAAATAACAATTCACATATAAGGGTATATATAGCAGCAATCCAACACCTACAAAAGAAAATAGGTGTGGTAGGCATAGAGCTCCAACTGCAGGGAACCCTAATTTTCAGAGCTGCGAGAACAGTGAAGAGAGATTAATCCAACACAACACAGAGAGTAAAATTAATTTTGCAGAGATGAAAGGTAGAACAATTGTGGGTATGAATTGAAAGAGTTGTTCATTTTCTGTGTTTTCATAACATAAACTAAAAATAACACAAATTAAAGTTGGAAGTTAGAAATGTAGGAAGAGGAAGGTGAGAGGAGAGGGAAGGTTTCTCCAAGACATGTTCTGCTGCCACAAACCCTAAACCAGGTGTGTTATCTGTGATAGACAGACGAAAGAAAATGATATTTATAAGGAAATGAAATTTAAAAAGACCAAAAAGGACATGCAGGTTGACCAATGTGTAATTATGGAAATAAATTGTATAATCATTTATTATTTTTTGTTTTTTTTCAGAATTCATACAGTAGAGACACGATTGCTGTCCCCATGTATATCATTGGTGCCCCCATGCATCTGTACAATTCAATTTCATATGTATCTGTTGAGAGCATAGGATTCTTCATATTTTATTATTTCCAGATATGTTACAATTCTTTTAGTTACTTATTAAAACAGAAAACAAGTATGTATACAATATAAATTAAAATATTTTTACATAATTGTTCGATAAGTAAAACATTATTGTATATATGGTAAAGTTCTTACCTTTTAAAATTATTATCTTAAATGCTGTCAAAAAATAATTATCTTTAAAGTATAGCAGTAACAATTTACAATTGAATGTACAATTATCATATATACTATAAGTATTAAGATAAGATACAAAATCAATTAGATTAGGGAGATGGTAAGAAATAAATTTTGACTCACATAAACTTAAAAATAGCAATTGATTTTGAAAAATTATACTTGAATCACTTGCAACTACGATTCAAAAATTCTCAATCTAATTATCTATGTTATGTGTACACAATAACATGATCATATAATGCTATACAATGCATTCTTAAGTGTTAATTCTCAGATATATTATATTTATATGCTTTTGAACTTATAGTTTTTTTTTAAATAATGCTTTGAACTAATAGTTTTTGACATCTTTTAAAAGGAAAGATTGTTCAAACCATAGATGGCCTACATCTCATTAGATGGTGTGATGGACCATTCATATGTTTTGATGATAATAAACACTTTTAAGTGTCTATTTGTACAAATGTTATTATTTTTATATGAGTATTCTAACATGTGTTTTGTGCATATGAAAGATCTTGTAGATTATTCAGTATATATAGGAAGTCTCAATGATATATGGTCTAATGGACCACATAGTATAATAAATTTAAATTAAAATAACTAAGCTGAAATAATCAAGATTTTATGGATAAACATTAAGAGTCTAACAACTTCTTAAAAAGGAAGCTAGCACAGTTATGCAATTTTGTCTTGATCACAATTAATTGTCATATATTTGAATATCTTTGAATTTTTTCCTTAAACAGTTTTTGAAGAAACGAACTTGGAACAAATAAATTCAAAGTTTCATTATCAAGCGTCTACCATGTAAAAGATGAAGATTTGTTGCGAAGACAAAGCAGATATCAAGAAATAACATATATACAAGCCTCAACGAGCAAATTGATCAAGCCCTATATAAAGAAATCTAGTTGAAGTTAAAAGAACACATAAGTGCAATACAAGACTATCTATCTTTGCTTTCTAAGTGTTCTTTGTGGGTGTGTGCAAAATTCTTGTAATCCTTCACCTTGTGAATTTTCTTTGATGTGAGTTTTTATGGTTCTCTCTAAGAGTGTTCTTCTATATTTTTAAGAGGTCTTAATCTCAAGGGAAGATTAATACAAGTTAAACCAGGAGTGGTGGGTATACTTATTATAACCTGAAAAAGTTTGTGTACTCAAGATAATTTAGAGAGATTAGTGTACTCATTGTAATCCTTCTTTTGATTAGTGGAACCTCTTAAGTTGTCTGCTTAAGGGTGATCTAGACATGGCCCACGTGTTGGGATGAACCAGTATAAATCTTGTGTTTTTTGCTTGTTTTGATATTAGGTGGTCTAGTCTGTTGTGAGTAAGAGTCTACAAACTCTATTCAACACCCTCCCCATTTTAAAGCCGGTTATTCCAACAATAGATAATCCCTTTAAGTCTATTCTTGTTGGTTGACTCTCCTGTCGTTTGACCCAACGACACTCACACACCTCCTTCCCTCTCCCTGTGGATTATGCTATGCTGTGTTGAAACAACCTGTACCTGCAAGATAAAAAAAGGCGTCCTAGAGGCCGTTTGCACTCCGACGCTCAAGTCAATATTGGGCAAGCACACTAAGTGTATTCAGTATCTGTGTTTAGGTCAAGAAACTGCGTACCTTTGTGAAGTGATTTACTACCCTTTATATAGTTTAGGGTTTCCTCTACTCCGCTACCCATATTTAGGGTTTACAGGAATACCCTCGCGCCGCTATCACCCAGGCTTAGGGTAATCTTGTGCGTAAGGCTTCCCTTAACTGGAGTGCAAATTCTAATAGGATAGTCACCTGGGTACCCCCTCGTGCACCTAATTTCTGGGGCCACCTGCCTTGGGAGAGCCTTCACTGTTCACGTGCCATGCATGTAGCTTCACTGGGAAACCCTAATCCTGATAGGTACTCAACCCCTCAAGACTCTGCACCTAACTGTGTTTTCTCTGCCACACGCATGGGTGCTTCGTGAATTCTCAATGGTTTTATTGAGGATTGGATGTAGCTCTTGGTGTAAGAGCGAACTAGTATAAATCTCCTGTGTATTTCTATCTCTCACTCTGATATATGTTTTATGTGCTGCTTTACAGTTTTTTGCGTTTAAATCAATTGGTTAAATTCACATAACTATTGGTTTATATTTTGAATATATGCTTGTTGTGTTTTTTATAATCCGTTGAACTGAGAAATCAATTAGTTAATTTTATTAAGTTTTCAATCTGACTCCACTTTTGTGAAAATATTTTGAAAACAATTAAGCTCTCCTCTTGTTTTAGGCCACCAATTGTATAATTATCATAATTTAGTGTGATTTTATGCAAAAAAGCTAGGCACTTGTGGATTTTAATTATTGATAAAGTTATAATTCAACCTTAATTTGAGAAATTTAAATTTAATAATATATTTTGAAATTATGAGATTAATGAAATTATTTAATCCTAAATTTGTGCCACCATGTGCTTTTGTGCATGTAATGGCCACCATGAGTGAATAATTCTTTCTTTTGAAATTGAGAGTAATCTGTTCAAATTCGATGTATATTGGTGGTAATTATATATGAATTTTTGTTCCTCTTTGATATTGATATTGTCATTTTGGGCTTAAAGCTTGAACTTTTAATTCATGAACTTGATTATTGGATCTTGTATTATGTGCTTAAAGCTTGATTTTTTATATTCATGAAATTGATTATTGGATCTTGTATCATGTGCTTAAAGCTTGAATTTTTATATTCATGAATTTGATTATTGGATCTTGTATTTTGTGCTTAAAACTAGAATTTTTATTTATGAACTTGATTCTTGGATTTGATTAGAAAGTACTTATAAGGATATGACCTAAATCATAATGCTTGACATATTGAATGCTAGGAATAGATTGGAAATCTTAATTGTTTTATAACATCTTTTACTAATAATAAATATTTTTATAAATATGTAAGGAATCAATATTTAAGAGAAAATCTTAATAATTTTATATGTGATGAATCGATATAAATGACTTTTATATGTGTAAGAATATCAATCATGTTAGAATATTGTATGTTTTTATTCATCCAAAATTCAGATGAGTGAGAAGGATTAACCATATTCCTAAATTTCTCAATTAAATTATCTTAATAATTTATTTTGTTTTCATTTAATTTTCATGCAAACTTATGTCAATATATTTCAAATTAAATTATTGTACATATTTTTATACTTAGTGAATGTTATGATCATGATTTTAAATAATTGTTCATTGTGTGTTCAATATCCGTCTCTTGAGACAAATTATTACTTCTGACTCAGTACATTTACTGAAAAGGGTCAACAAGTTTTTGGTTAATGTATTTATTTTATTTAGCTTTTGTTTAGTGTATTTATTTTATTTTGTTTTTGTTTATTTATTTATTTATTTATTTTTATTTTCTTTATTTTGTTTTATTGTATTTATTATTATTTTTAGTTTATTTATTATTATTTTTTTTAGTGTATTCATTTTATTTAGTTTTTTTTTTGTTTTTATATATTTCTTTTTATTTTATTCAGTTTTAGTGAATTTATTTTATTGATTTATTGCTTTTTTATTTTAGTTTTTAGTTTTTATTTTTAGTTTAGGTAGTTTTTTTTTTTAATTTAGCTAGTTCTTTATAATTATAAGCTTTTATTTTTAGTTAGTTAGTTATAATTATAATCATAAGAACATCTCTCAACTCTCACCACCTAATAATCTTTTTCTATGTGGTTCAAGCTAGTTTTTCGATTCCTTTTCTACCTATGTTTGAATAAGTTGATTCCAATTAATCCCAACTTGAATCACTTATCCTTGTTTAGTATTCTAACACAACATTCATACATGCACACAACATTTCAAAGCATTCAAAACAAAATAGGTTTTCATTCTAATCAAACCAATATACCAATTTCAAGGTAAACTCATTTAAATCACAAATCAACCAATACATCAAGTCAAGATAAACTCATTCAAATCACAAATCAACCAATACATCAATTCAAGATAAATCTCATTTAAATCATATGCAAAGCAATACACCAATTTTTTAATGGAAATCATCCAGCCTTAAAACCACTAACTAAAAGGATAAAAGAAGATAATACTTTGTGGAAGAATACTCTACACCTTAAAAGTATAATACTAGGATTTTCTTAAAACTTTTTAACTTCCTTGTGGAAAATCACCTTTCTCCCCAAGCAACAAAAGACAAAATTCTTAAATTTTCCAAGCTTCAAAAGAAGCTTAGATTTTCCTCTCACATGGAAGGTTCCTTTGAGAGGGGGGAAGATTACTCCATTTATGACCATAAGAACAAGAAGACAATCATTTTAGCCAACTCAATTCGCATTCATCACATGTGAGTCTTACATGCACCAAGGGGTCTTATTTATAGATGCAGACCCTTGACACTTCATGAAAAAACATGTGGGACTAAAAAGGTTAAGGACGTCACATAAGTCAATCCCAAAACTAGCGCCTCAAATTACACTATTTTTGGCCTATTTTAAGTGATGAGGACTTCATGCTTCAAGCCTTTTTCTCCCTTCAAGCCTTTTTGGCTGACTTTTCAAGACTAAATCAAGGCCCAAAGGAAGCCCACTTATTCTTTATGAAATCCTAAAAAGAATACAAAAGAAACCATACCTATACAATTTGTACAAGAGTAAGAAGAAATAAGAAAAGTTTAGTATTCTACTCTTCATTGTAGAGTCTTCTTCCATGAGGATTCATCTTCTTCTATCCTCTTAGCTTATGGTTTTGAGGTTGGATAGTTTCCATCATTCCCTCTTGATAAGGATTTGTCCTTAAATACTAATGATATTCGGTGACAACAACCTTTGTTTGTTTGTTATTTTCTTCCTGAGTCAAATATTAATCTACAGAAAGCATCAAACAAAAGTGGAATAAATTATTTCATTAAAAGAAAACTAAGAAAAATGTTTCTCAAGGAAGATGTAAAGAAAAAATCCCTTTATTATTTTTGCAAAAGTTATTATATGAAAAACTAAGGGTCATTATTTTAAAAAGATTTTTTTTTCTACTTTGTTTTATCCATTGCTTTGTGTTATGTGACAACAAAATAAATTGATTTTTTATACAATTTTGAGAAGAAAAGTTAGAATCATGATTTAAGTGAAAAGAAAAGTTCAAAGTATTACAAGCTCCCTTTAATAATTCTTTCTTAACTATGTTTGGAGGAGGTATTATAAGAGACTTTTTTTTTCTAGAATTTCCTAATATCTCTTCTTCTTCTTCTCATGTTTCTCTCTTTACTTCCTCTTCTTTTTTCTAATAAGAGCTTGCATTTTTTATCTAAATTCTTTCTCTCTTCTTATAAACCATTTTTCTCATGCTATAAATTTTCTTCCTTTTTCTACAAGCTCTTTCATTTCTTCTCTAAGTTTTTTATTTTTCTCATGAGAAGGTAGGACAAAGTTTCTTCTCATGCACGCCTTTAACTCAACCCAATTTAATATCTTTAATTTTTCTTCTAATTTTAACATCATATTGTCTTTGTTTCCACCAAGACATGGCATATTTTTGAAAACTTAAAGTAGTCATGGAAACTTTTCTCTCTTCACCTACTTGATGGTGTTCAAAAAGTTTCTCAGCCTCTATGTACCTAAATATTCTTCAATATTTTATTTCCACAAGGGAGAAATGTCTACCTTAAGTTCTTTATAATGTTCTTTTCTTTTATATGATCTCTTATGTTTGCTTCTATCCTTTTTTCCCTTTTCTTATGTTTGCTTCTATCCTTTTTTCCCTTTTCTTATGTTTGCTTCTATCCTTTTTTCCCTTTTGTTGTATGATTTGAGCAAACATGTCTCTAATCTCATTCATAACTTTATCTCTTTTTTCAAATTTTCTTTAACATTTTCTCTTAAGTTTCTAATCTCATCTCTTAAATTTAATTCTTCATTATGATCCCTATAGCTTCCATGCAAACTATAATGTCTAGAATGAGAATGGTCACTCATTTTTTATTAAAATATTTTCTCAGTTTGAAAGGTTTTCACATAAATGGAGTGACAACTTTTAGCAAAAAAAAACATTCAAATGAAAGTGTGCACATACCCCTATTTAGACCAAATAAAGGTCAACTAAGGTTTTTTATAAGTCCTACTTTCACCACGAATTAAGACTACTAATGAAGACTTAAAAAGAAATAAACTCAAACTAAACTAGACGAATTTCTAACGTGGAAGTCCAAGTGATATTTGTAAGCCCGTTGGAACACTTCCACAAGTCTAAGCGCTTCTATTACAATGTTTAACTTGGGAGATGAGATTGTATCCAAGATATTTTTCAAAGATGCCAAAGAAATGAAAGAAAATTCAAAAACAATAAAATTAAAACAAAAATTTCGTGACAAAACAAGTTACACCATAAAGGCATGATTAGCTACGGATTTAATGACGAATTTAGATATTTGAGATGGAATTTTTGTCATTAATCCGTTTTAATGCTTTGTTTGCTTTTCTTTATGTGTTTTTGGTCCAACTTTCAATTATGTTTTCCTCTCAAATGTTTCCACTCTTCAATATGTCCTTTCATTTCCCTTATAATCACCACAAAAGTAGCTTCAACTATTTTTCTCCAACTCCTAAAATACTACCTTAAGGAGAGGTGAGCTCTCAAGAAGCAAAGAAAGAGTTAAGCATTTTCACTTCCACTTAAGAACAAGAAATTAAAATCAAGAAAAGCTAAATTAATAATTATCAACTTTCAAATGAAAGAATATAGATATCAAAACTCAAAGAATTCAAAGAAAAGACAATCAAAAATTAAGGCAAGTTTAGAAGAAAGCACTCAAAAGGAATCTAATGAATATGTATAGAATATGAGTACTAAAAAAAAATAAAGGAAATACAAATTGAATCGAGAACATATGAAACACACAACTGTAGTTTCAATATGGAATTAAAAAGAATTTTACATTAAAGGATGTTTCCCTTACAAATCAAGTCATAGGAAAACAAAAATAACAAGCAAATTTATCAAAGAGTGTATTGTGTGGTGTCAGTTGTTATATTTATTTACTTTTGTGTTGTATATGGTTTGACCTTTCACTTTTATTTTCAATTCTTAGAATTTTTCTTTTCTTTTTCAAATTATGAGGCCATGTTTTTGTACCATACGCCATTGAGGATTCATCGGACAGAATCATTGACTGAACACCCCACGAGCGACATGGTACAAACAACTTTCATAAATCCAACAAATAGCACAATATAATTAACGTAATCATAGTATGAAATATATCACCTAATCTCTAAGGTTAACCTAATAGTCTACCCTAATCTAAGCCCAATGTTAAAGGTCTGTCACGACCCTATAAATAGGCACACCAACCAAGACAAAGGTACGCATTAAACAATATTTATTATTCTCACCTACTTTGTATTGAACTCTAACTTAGGCATCCAAGTGTCTTTTGCAGGTATTTCACCCTCACTGATCGAAGACAATTACGGTGTACCAACCAGGATCAGCAACAACACAAGGAGATAAAAACTGAGACCTTCTCAACCCTTTTGTAAGAACATATTTTTTCTCCACTCAATTTTGCAAACAACTCAAATTAGACTAAATCTCAATTCCAAATCAAATAGCAAAAGTATAACATGTTCAAGACAAGTGATTCAACTTAAAAACTCAAGAAATGGGATTAATAACCTTGCTATCTACACCTATATTTATGAGAGAGAAAAATTCAACACTTTGCTCCGGAACTAAAAGGAAAGAAGAACTCAAATTAAGAATAAAACAAATCACATAATTTAATTTTCAAGTTGTAGACTTAGAAATATTATGTAAAAAGTTTAGGACAACATCTAAGAAAATTATGAACAAGTAAATAAACTAAACAAGATTCTAAACAACTTCAAATAAGAAAATTAAGCTAACTAAAACATATGAAAAACGAAATCAAATTATGGCATAAGAAACTAGCAAAACATGCAATAGAGTTTTCTAGACATGCAATTAATTCAAGAAAATTAAAACAAGTAATTGAATCAATTAAAAATAAAATTATGTATAAAACATAACAAGAAAATAAACTAACCTATACTCAAAATAATATGAACAAGATAAAAAATAAATAAAAAAAAGAAAACTTATTTCTTAAAGAATTCTAACTTAGTTCTCGTGAAAGTGATGGAAAAGCACCCTTTCTTTCCCCATACACAAAACTTTCTTTATACAAATTAATTATAATAAAATATTATAAAAAGTAATAAATTATAAATTTTAATACAAATTAATAAAAAAATATGAAAATTAATAACATATAATTACTTCATGCATATATTTTATCATTTTAATATGAATTTATTAATATTTTTATTTAACAATTATCATAATAATAATAAATTATAATTGCATGTTTTCTAGTTAAAAAAGTGAAGATGCATCCATGTGCGTGTTTCTACTAATAGAAACTATATATAATTAGATATTACATATAATTAATTATTTTGTCATATTATAAATCAATATTATATATATAATTCGATATTCTGTTTAGTTTATTGTTTAAACTGGTTTAATTAGTTAATTAGTTATTATTTGTCTTTTCTACATAACATAACATAACTGTTTATTTGCTTTTAATAAATTTTGAGAAAACAAATTCAACGTTACTGTCTATGATGGAACACAAACAACAAAACACAGTAAGACCTAATTAAAAAATAAATAAAATTACATGGACTTTATTAAAATAATAATTCAAGTATGTATTTAAAAATTAGAAAAAAGTTCAAGACCTACCAATTAGTTTTACTAAAAAAGTTTACGCACCTTATAAATTATTAATTGCATGTAATAAATTTTCACATATTTCTTAATCATGTTTATTTTAATAATCTATATTTTAAATTTCATACTGTTAAGGGAACAAACATGAATATAGATGGATCCAGGAAATCGTCCTGTATAAAAGGTAGAAAACAAAGAATTTCAAACTAAGAAGGAAGCATAGATAGATAGAGAGGTATGATTCTGAATTATGAACACAACCCTCTGCTTCACCCTCACCATTTTGATCTCCACTTCCTTGCTCTTGTAACACGTATCATGTAATTTTGTGCATTTTAATTTCTCTTCTCCTTCTTCTTCTTCTCTTTCTTTTTCTTCTTCTTATTATTGTTTTGCTTTGATGATTTTATGATGCCCTCTTTTCTTGAACACCCTCTACTGGGAATTTCAGTTTTCATCGCTTTTCAATTTGATTTTCCAAACCCAAATAAACCTCTTCCCTTCGTAATTTGCCACTTTTTTCTTTATATCTTTTCGTCAATTTTTGCTTGTTCTTGTTGAAGGTTGCATCTTTCTTTTCAATATTGAATCTTTTTTTATTACGGGGTATGTGCAGGCGAGACGAAGTGAAGTTTGTTGCTGGAAAGAGTTGGAATTTACTGTCTTTGGTGGTCAGAGTTGCTTCAGTGATTGCTTCCCTGATATTCTCTTGTGTCCAATCACAATTTTACCCTTACATGCAAGAATGCCAAGGTGTAAAAGTGGAGGCATTTGATTGATAAGCACTTACAATAAGCATCTTTGGTTGAGCAATTACAGGTTAACTGGTTTCGTTCAAAACCTGTAGCACTATAAAATTGTGATAAGAAATAAATCTGCTATCCACTTATGATTAGTTATTGGAAGTTTGATCTCTAAGTTATATGAGCATTTTGGTTGTTAGGTAAACTAGATAAATTGCCTTAAAAATGTTTTTTACTGATTAGTCTGTTTGAACTTTGAAGGGTCATCAAAATCTTGGACGTAGTTGGGACTAGTGCATGAAAACAGAGACCTTGCAGAATTTGGAGGACTTACTAATAACTATAAGATAAATCTCAGGTACATAAATTTATAAAGGTGATGAAATAGAGACCCAAGTAATCGGGTTAACTGTGCTGCATTAAAAATCTGATTCTAGTTTAGGGTTTAGACGCCGACTATATGTGATATTATCAAGAAAATGAGATCGGAAAGGACTGAACTGTAGAAGTGTGTTTGTTTCTTGTCTCTTGATTTGAAGTATTATTATGCTTTTGATTGAAAAGGGTGCGTTTAGGAAAAACTCAGTTTTTGTTGACTTATTTATCAAGCCATTTACATCATTAACACACTTAGTCATTGTAGAACATGTATGAAGACAATTACAATATATTTTTTTGCATCTGCTAGTATGAGTTCAATTTCTTCCCACTACTTTCATTTCCCAGTTTTTAACTTGTAAGCATTCCAGAATCTGATTAAATATTCATTTAAAGTAATATCAATGACTTTTTCTTGTCTGTTTCAACAGAAATCACTTTGTGGCACTTCACTTTCTCTATCTTGGTTAATTGAGGTTATCGAATGCAGCAAAGGCTGGAAGGTTCACCATCATCTCGTATGAGTTCATCTGGTTCAGTATATCAAGGAATATTTCCAAATTCAAGGATTGGAAATAGTGCATCCCCCAATGGCGGGGCCTCTCCTTCTTTTACCCTGCCTATTGTAGACATGAATGAAAATGATGACACAGAGTTGCTCTCAATAACATGGAATCAGGACTATCGTTGCTTTGCTGCTGGAACAAGTCATGGTTTTCGAATTTATAATTGTAAACCTTGCAAAGAAACTTTCAGACGTGATATGAAAAGTGGCGGTTTTAAAATTGTAGAGATGCTATTCCGCTGCAATGTTCTAGCACTTGTTGGTTCTGTAGCTAATTCACACTATCCACCAAATAAAGTTTTGATATGGGATGATTATCAGAGCAGGTGCATGGGTGTACTAACATTTAGGTCTGAAGTTCGAGGAGTGAAATTAAGACGTGATCGAATTGTAATTGTTCTTGAGCACAAGATATATGTTTATAACTTTACAGATTTGAAGCTTCTTCATCAGATTGAAACTCTGGCAAATCCTAGAGGGCTGTGCTGTCTTTCAAACCATTCAAATACATTTGTTTTGGCTTGTCCTGGTTTAAACAGAGGACAAGTTCGAGTTGAACACTTTGGACTGAACGTGACAAAATTAATCAGTGCTCATGATTCTCAAATTGCATGTTTAACTCTGACATTGGATGGGCTCCTTCTTGCAACTGCTAGTATAGCGGGCACTTTAATTAGAATCTTCAATACAATGGACGGAACTCAATTGCAAGAAGTAGGTATACAGTGTGGATTTATTATTCATAAATATGATTAGGATATACCAGTTTCCTTGGCAGCCTTGGATGTCTCGTTACAATAATAATGTTTTAGCATGGTTTATAGTTAAACCTTTTACTGTCCTTACAAAAAGCTTTAACACCATAATAGTCTTGGGTTGTCCACAAAAATTCTAAAAGTTACATTTTTTTCAGTAGGAATTGATTTGATAATTTATTAGCAAATTTCCTCCTTTGTTTTTATGCTCTATGATGCATTTACTCTTGCATGTAGGTAAGAAGAGGGGCAGATAGAGCTGAAATAAACAGTATAGCCTTTTCTCCAAATGTTCAGTGGTTGGCAGCATCAAGTGACAAAGGCACTGTTCATGTATTCAGCTTGAGAGTGAGAGTTTCTGGGGAGGATAGTTTGAATCAGCCAAATATTGCTCAAGGGCCTGCACTGTTTCATCAGAATTCTTCTACTTCTTTGGATCCCTTGATTTCTCCAAATACTGGTGCCAACCCCAATTCAGCGTTTTCTTTCATGAGAGGTAACATAAATTTTCTTAAATATAATGCTGTGAGCGGTTGGAATCATCATAATTTAGTGATTCAGTCATTTTATTCAGTGTACCCATTTGAATAGTTATCTAGGGAGTTACATTGTGTGTTTGATTTTTAAATGGTAATTTGTATAGATCCAAGATCTTGACTGAATTATTCAATTCAGTTCAAATCATCTATCTGAAGTCTACTATTTTATTTCTGTAGAAGTGCAGGTATAAATCGTGATAACACATTGATTTAAAAGAATCACCATCCTCTCTACCCCCAGGAGTTGTGTGTGCACTCTTGCCCTGTTCTGATTGTTTATTTCTTATATAAGACAAAATGCCAATTTCTTCATCTCCTTTCAATTTCCCTTTGGATTTGTTCAGGGATATATTTTCTGCAGACTAAATGTAATCAATGGCTCAGCAGATTAGTTGTGCTTTTTTTTTATTCATATATAACCGTTGTTGAGGCATTACCCTTTTAAGAATCAAGTCTTTTCAAATCATTATCGTATTAACATAATCTTTTCTACAGGAACCCATATCTCTTTTAAGGATATGGGATCTTGGTTCGGTAAATCTGCTCATGGTTCTGAAACATTTCTTTTATGTCAGGATATTTTGCACAATATTCATTGTGCATGATTTTTTGTATGCTTATGATTCTTCCTTCATATGTTGTAGGACTTTTACCAAAATATTTTAGCTCAGAGTGGTCATTTGCGCAGTTCCGCTTGCCCCAAAGCACCCATTTAATTGTGGCATTTGGATCTGAGAACGATGTCATAATTGTTGGCATGAATGGGAGGTATGTGTACTATTATTGTGAGCCTACCAGTTGTGTATGCTCCACCACCGCCTTTTTTTTCTGAAATTGAGTTGTTGATATTTAAGTAACATTTTCAAATAAAGTTTAAGATAAACATAATACCTTAGTGATGTGTGCTGTTGAGAATAATGGCTAATTTAGGTAATATATAGTGGTGATCCAGGTAAGATATGTAATTTTATCACTGAATAACCTTCTGTAGAAAGCAAACTTTATAAACTTATCATGGAATCGTCTAAACTTATTTTGGTGTTTGTGCATATTAGATGAAAGATAAAGTAGACATTTAAGTTCTACTTTAATAGTTGATATTTACTATTTTGAAAGTATATTGTTCGTTAAAAGAGTGAACCTTGGCACACAACCTTAAGGTTGCTGCCTGGTAACAGGATTGGATCTTGGAAACAAATCTCTCCACTAGTAGGGGTAAGCTTGCGTACTTGTTACATCTACCCTTCCCATTGACCCCACCAAGTTGGAAATATCAAGCATGATTATAAAATTCTATGAAATTCTACAATAAAATATTTAATGAGCTTAATGGAGGAAGCTTCAGGAGTTGCATCAGTACAATTATTGTTTTTGTATAAATTGTTTCCACACACTGCTCCTTTTCATGCTGAAGTTGATTTCATTTTGCCTCAAAAAGAGATATGTAAATGTATAACACTATATTCAGTGTATGTCACTTCTCTATCACTCCCTTAAAGCCTGGTCAAATCACTTGAAGGAACTTAGTTCTCATCTCATTATTGTTGTCAACCTTACAACTCCTGATCCCTCCCTTGTTTTTATTTTATATCGGCTTTATTTAGTTCTCTTAATTCTTGTTGACTTCACTCACAACCTTTTCTCTCTTGTGTTCTTTGATATCAGTTTCTACAGATGCAGCTTTGATATAGTACATGGGGGAGAGATGGTGCAGCAGGAGTATGTTCGTTTCCTAAAATTTGAAAATAGGCCATAAACAATTTCTAGTTTCTGAACATCTTTGTCAAGCAACGGCTCTCTTCAAGCCCTGTAAATATGTGTTCCAGCACCAGACAATAAACTGTTCTCATGTGTAAAAATGTTTTCCCGGTATTGGAGGATCTGGAGATACATTGTTGAATACCTTGTATATTTTGAGGAACAAATTAAATTGAAAAGGAGAAAGCGGCAGCTGCATCACAAATAAATCACTTACTGGATATCTCTTTTATATCACAGTCGCGTGGATGTTTTGTTGAAGTACCTTACAATGTGTACATTACATTTACGTCACGCGTGTATCAGCTCAGTTGTGTTTGGAACTCCTCAATGGTATTCCATTACTTGGATTAGGTCTGAGACTATCATTCCTTTTGTACAGTGTCAAAGTAACATGAATAGGTTCAATTTTTCATTTGGTTCTATAGTTTAACATACTTCACTTTTTAGATTTTATACTTAAAATCATCCAATTTAATTCTCGCATATATATTTCTTATTTCTTGTAGATATAAAGTTTAACCTTTAGGGGACTAAAAGAGATTTAAAATAGTTATAGGGATTAAAATGGATAATTTAAGTATAGAGAATAAAAGGTAAAGTTGAAGAATGAACCAATCGGTTAAACTAGAGAACCACATTTCCATAATCTATGAGCATCATCACTAATTATGCAATTCATTGGAGTTATAATTTTATTTGGTTTTCACTGTGGCAGGTTAATTATTTCAATTCTTTATACAACATATCATCTCTAACCAAACATAGCTTCTTTCTTGGTTAAAGAACCGTTGCTTAGTAATTATCTCTTGTATATACAATCTTCAATTCAACTATAACTCAGTTATTTGGTGGTAAAAATAGAAGGAAGACAGGAATAGACTGTAAGTTTAAATTCCAGCAAACAAAAATTAACATTTTGTTGAAGATGTTCTAAATCAGTTGTCACCATCACTTGTAATCTCTAAAAGAGCAATTTATAATAGGCTTGACCCGTGTAAGATGAAAAGGGAATCTTCAGGATTTTGAGATTTTGATCAGTTTACTACAGTATTACTGTCACCATGTTATTATATGGTAGATACAAAGTATACCACGTTATTAGTAGGATATGGCAGCTGTCACAAGATAATGAGAAGCATAGGGAGTGAATACTACACAAATTTTGCAAGACACGCCAGATATAGCATAAAATGAATCCAAGAACAGGTAATACCAAAGTTTCTGTATCGTAGAAGTAAAATTAAATTTCTATTTATCAATTAAGCAAACAGTTTTGAAACATTGTACAGAAATGATCATTTTAGCAATGTGAGGGCTTCAAGGGTAACATCTTTTGTGCACAATTTTGGCAATTATTTCTCCCTTTTGTTTGTTTCGGTATACTAGCATCGCTTGGTTGCTTTAAACCTTCAAACCTTGCGTGCCAACAACAAATTATTCAACAATATAGCATAATTTTGGTAAGGTCACAGCTTAGATCTCGAATGTTTCTCATCGAAAACAACCATCACCTTCCCAATAACTTTCCTATCTTTGATGGCAGAAAAGGCAAGGTTGACCTGCAAAGATAAGCAATTATTTACAAAGATTGTATTGAAAATCTATGAAGCAGAGATGAACTATGAGGAAAATGATACAGATTTCTAAACATATATATACCAGTTTCTCATGAAAACATATAACTGATCAATTCAACCAATGTATGAAAATTATTTAATTGTGATGTATGACAGCGTAATTTTTTTTCATAGTCACCCAATTATGAAGTTAATCAAATTTAAACTAAAAAATAGTGAATAATACAGAAAAAGTACCAAACTTAATTACTAGTTATGAAAAATTAAAAAGATGGATAACAAAGATAACCATATTTACAGATGACTATTAGTGGCCTTACAACAAGTTTATCAGGTAATTTGATAAATGTTTTATCTTCAAGATTATATTGCAGAGGCATACCTTACTTGTTCTCCCACTGTTAACTACTCACTAATTTTAACCTCGTGAAACAGGACCCCCAAAAAATGGCTATCTAATTTTCCAGAATAAAAAAGGAATCTAATTGTCTAGACTTACTTTTCGTCTCTTTTTATTTTCAGTAAATTCTTTCCTAAAATCTTTTGTCCATTCTATTGATATCATAAATACTTTTCCAATATTCATTGCATAGATGTGATTTCCTTAAAGAAGGACCTTTGTAATTGTCAATTTGGTCCATAACAGGTAATGAAGAAAAGGTTCGTAACTACAAAATTTCATATATTCTGAAATCAAACAAATCCTTTATTTCACCTCCTCTCTTGATTTTAGCCTAGCTCAATGTTTTTTATAGACTTAACCTTAAACTAAATGACCCCAGTGACTAAGTCTCTTTTTGAATAATTATACAATAATCTCTGATGGTGTCTTAGTATATCACCCAGGCAAAATGACGATACAACAACTTCAGTGAGAAAGGGTAGAACATTAAGCCAGCGCTCAAACCACAATAGCGATGGACAGATGACAACCATTGCCACTCCATGACGAGGAAGGTTAAACTGAATTCACCTTTGACTAAAAATGGCCAATAAACATGCTTATTTAGGAATGGTAAAAGTGAAATATCTAAAAAAAAACACTTCCCTTACAACAGTAGTAAAATCTCTTTCAAAATAAATTCTCAGAATGTTTATAGAATTAGAGAAAAGAGAGAGACACACACACACAAATTAGTAGAAATGTTTTAACAAAGAAATTCCTGACCTCTGACAGGGGGTATGAGTGAGATATATGGATTGAAATCAAGCCTCTTGCCAACCAAGACAGTAGCTCCTTGACAGAATCTTCGAGAACACCTGGGCGGTGTATTTTATAGCTACCCCAGTAAAGACCATGCACTGTCCAATTCTGGTATAATAATTTTATGTAAAAGCAATCATAACCCAGAAATCATAACCAACAATTTATACCATCTATGGCAAAATTAATGTAAATATGTAATCTAGGAAGCAAAACCCAAGAAATAAGTATAAAAGATCCAAAGTTTGATATGTAGTATTTTCAGGCATAAAGATTGTGGTAGTGATTTAATTTAATCAACTTTAGTAAAGTACAACAGTAGATTAACTGTGTCTTTATTTATCTTAAAGATATTATAGATTATATTCTAAAAATTACAAATAAACTGTCTTGAAAGTTGAAATTACAAGTTCAAACTGGTTTTGGGCCAGTTTAACTGATTATGAAAATGTCCAGTCTTTTAGTGTTAACGAACCAGCCACCAGGTCAATTCCTAGTCATGTCAGAGTGGTCAATCTGGTTGAGTTTCAAAATTATGATAATAGATATATCATATAATATAAATCTACAAGACACCTTTTTGTAGGGTTATACTATTAAAGTATTATAGCCAATTACTTGAATTTCATAGAAATAATTTTCCCTGTCAAAAGGGGTGGTTGGGAGACTCAATCCGTGCCCAAAATTGTGCATCATACAAGCCAGATGAGCATTCTCATTAATATATACAATTAGGCAAACTAAGATTTTTGTCTACATGATGATAGGTTACCGATCAAGGTATTTGGAAGCTAATTAAAAGATTATTAAATCACAAGGAAGCAGAGAATTGTGAGTGATGCACGATTGTATTTATGCAATGGCCTGGGTGCATGTAATTGGGGACATTTATTTGAGAACCCAAGTTGGGATGCCTTTACAGAAGCAGCATTCGTAACAGCAACAAAGAGTGGAAATAAGAGATTGAATTTAAATCAATGTGGCAGCCAATTGTCAGGCACAATGTGTTTAAATTCAAATTTCAAATTTTGTGTATTGCACAATGTGAATACAAATTTAAAGTTTATATGAATAAAGCATGATCAGATCAAGCAACAAAGCATAACACAATTTAGTGATCAAGCAAATTAGGTTAGACAAGATAAATTCATGGTCTGAAACTTAATTTTCACCGTACCTTAACAAGAGCTATGTTAACAGGGATGACAGGAACTTCACCACTCGCAAACCCAATTATGAGAATGTTAGCTCCCCATTTTAAAAGCCGCAAAGATTCTTTAGTGACTTTACCTCCAACCGGGTCATAAAGGACATCAACCCCCTTAAGCCTTCTAGTCTGAAGGAACTTCTTCACACTCTCAGTAACATTTTCATTACCCAAGTCCACCACATGATCAACACCAAGAGATTTCAAAAGTTGCACCTTTTCAGCTCCCCTGATACCAGACCACGTAACAAAAAAGACTCAACTCACAAGTAGATGGGGATAACTGTTAAATGTTAGATAATCCAAAATCACAATAAAATATCAGCCAATGTGATTTTAGATAAATGTTAATATGTTTGATCCCTACATGAAAATTGATTCTAAATCCAAAATTGATCTTGATTTTAAGGCTCTTTTGCTTTGGATAAAGCATTTTTACACTGAATTTACAACTAACATCTTTTTAGATTAGACACATCCAGACATAAACTCCTTTCACTTCAAAATCAATTTTAACCAACTAGTGTGTTTGGATTCCCATCAAGCATGTTCGGGTGTGGATCACTTACCATGTATTTGGCTCTATGTCTTTCCTCTAAACTCGAGTTTTTGATGTAAATTTTGGGACAAATGTGGATCTCCAATGCTTAAGCCAAAAAGGAACAAAATCAATTTTATTCTGAATTAGCTTGGCAAAGATACATCCAAACACACACTCAAGGTGTATTTTGTTGGTGAGAATTAGGGGGAAAGGTGATTAGAAATAAGCTGGACGATATGGAGGAAGAAAAATAAAGTGAAAATAATTTTAAAAATAATGGAATTCATTGTACAATTTGTCATCTATTTCTACTAATATTTTTGTCTCTTCATGTATTCTTTGTTTTTCTTTAACTAAATACCTTTTGTTGAGAAGAGAGAAACCAAGAACGCAGGCATTTCGCATATTTAGACCACAACGGAGCTATTCAATTTATAGGAAAGAGAACATAAATACAGAATATTCAGCTATCCTATTTTAAGCTAACAAAACAAATATAAAATCAATGTAATTGATCTTAATAGCATAAATTGATTCTAACATATCTACAAAATTCTATCGTTCTTCCTAAGAGTGAAGCATATAGGTTATATCCACCAAGCTTGTTACACATGTAGTTAATGTGATGACCCCATAGTGCTTAGAGAATATATGTACCAGTTGTTCATGAGAATTGACAACGGTAGTAGATATTTCCCCAAACACAACTTTCTCTCTGACAAAGTGAGAATCAACTTCAGCATACTTTGTCCTTTCACGGAATACTAGATTTGAGACAATATCTATGGCAACATGATTATCCAATATACAATTGAGAAGTGTGTAACCTCCCAAACTTTATTTCCTGAAACAATTGTTTGAGTCATATAAACACTTGACTGGCCACGTCCATAGTTCAATATTCTGCCTATGTACTCAAACTTACTACAACATTTTACTTCTTTCTTTTCCAAGAAACAAGGTTATCTTTGACAAATATGCAAAAACCAAAGATGGATCTTCCATCAATAGGGAAGTCCTCCAATCTTCATTAGAATACTCCACAACTCAAGTGTATCCTTTGCCTTCATAAAAAGGACAAAGCTCATTAGAGTCACCACATATATGAGAGGCATAGGCTAAATCCCTTGTGTGTATATATCACATAGGGTTTATGCATTTATAAATAAGAAAATACAAAGATATGGGCTAAAGCCCGTTACAGTTAACATTCCCCTTCAAGTTGGTGCATATAGATCATGTGTACCAAGATTGTTACAAATATAATTAAATTTAGGTTCCCCGTATAGATTTAGAGAAAATATCATTCAAATTAACAAACTCAGTTTTGATATCTCCAAATACAGTCTTTTCGCAGATAAAATGGCAATCAATCTCAATATTTGGTCCTTTCATGAAAGACGAGATTTGAGCTAATATGAAGAGCAATCTAATTGTCAAATATATGTGTCATTTAAGTGATCTCTCCAAATTGTAATTATTTAAGTGACTCTTTAACCCAAATAATCCCCAAGAAATATTTGAGTTTGTCAAGGTCTTTGATCTGAAAGTGGTGACAAAGGTGTTGCTTTACCTATGAGATGCCATGGATCACTACTGTAAGTACAATATCATCAACAAATACTACAAGATAGATACACTCAACACTTGAGTGACGGTAAAAAACTAAATGATTTGCCTTACTGCGAGAGATACCAAATTGCTAAACAACCGTACTAAATTTTCCAAACCAAGCCCTAAGGTCATATAAAGATTTATGGAGACGACATATCATTCCAAAAGACTCCCCCTGAGCAACAAAACCTGGAGGTTGCTCCATATAAATTTCTTCCTGCAAATCCCCATTAAGAAAAGCATTTTTGACATCCTAATGGCAGAGCCCCAAGCAGAAGACCTACTACTAGGGTAATGGCTAGGAGAATCCAGAAAGAGTAGGACTCAAATTTTAGAGCCATCACCTAGTTATAAATTTTAGAATTGGATTTCCTTTCTTGTAAAAAATTGTGCTTCAAATTGGGTCAAGTAGCATAGGTTTTGGGCTTGTATTTGGGCTTCAAGTATATTAGGGTTAGGTTAGGGTTTCTAAACCTACCTAGGTTTAATTGGGCTCAATTTGGCCCACATCAAACCCTAGGCCGGTCATGGAAAACCCTAGACATCTAGAAACTAGTCACATGGATAACATTGTCTTCACATGGTAACTGTGACTAGTTAGGCGCCACTTTTTGAATTCAAATTTCTTCCTCTCTTTGCCTTGTACATTGGTCGGCCTATGCATCTATAAATAGAGATGCAAGACTAGGTAAAATTCAGATTATGAAAGCTAGTGTTATGCTGCCCATATTGCTTGGCTAAACACTTTTCTCCCCTATCTCTAGGGTAAACGTTTTGTAATCTCATCTTTGCACCTCCTAGGGTAAGTTTGCCGAACCTCTTACCTTCCACAACTCACCATATGTACACCAAACTTCCGTCGATGCTTCCTTCCATCAATTCTAATCCACTTCACATTCAAACTCATGCAAGCTAGAAGATGAAGCTATCACATCCAGTTGATAAAGAGGTCATCGTTGAAAAGTAGTCATGGGTATGAATAAGCGAATAGAGGCCATCTTTGGCACTGGAGAAAAAGTGTCACCATAGTCCAAACCAAAAATTTATGTATCTCACAAGGCGAGCTTTAAGACGAATCAGTATCACAAAGACTAACTTTGACAACAAAAATCCACCTACAACCAACAACAAATTTCCCATAAGGTAAAAGAACAAGTTCTCAAGTTCCATTATTCTGAAGAGCACTTATTTCATCAACCATGGTCTGACACCAACCAAGATGGACTAAGGCATCACCTACAGATTTTGGAATTGACACAGAAGAAACAGACGAAAGACAAGTATAAAATGGTTGAGATAACCTATGGTAACTCAAAGCAGTATAATGAGGAGAAGGATTACAGGTAGAGTGTATACCATTACAAATGGAAGGAAGATAAAATTCAACTATCAGAGCTAGGGGGAATGGAGGAATTGGCATTAAAAGAGAGTCATCCGTGGATAATGAGAAGCTTGTCGACGACTATACACGTGAAGGGTTGGTGGCGATGGGGAATCTTTAGGTACACTAGACACAACAAAAGGATCACAGACAACTAGGATATTGACTTGAACAAATGGAGACGCATTACGAGAAGGAAAAGACTTAAAGTAAAGGGAAAACTCAGTGAAGGTGACATCTACTGAAATGAAATAAAGGTTAAGAGAATGAGAGAAACATTTATACCATTTTTGTGATCTAGTGAATCCTAAAAAGACACATTTGTGTGACCTAGCAGATAATTTACTAAGGTCAAGACTAAAATTATGAACAAAGCATGTGGACCCAAATACTTTAAGAGGTAAGGGATGGAAAGGTTCATGAGGAAATCAAATAGAATGACGAATTTTGTTATCTATAACTGGAGATGGCATACGATAAGTGAGACAATACGCACTAAGAACAACATCGCCCTAAAAATGTTGAGGAACCTCATCATGGATTAAAATTGTGAGAGTTGTTTTAACGAGATGTCTATTCTTGCACTCGGCTTTATTGAGGTGTATAAGCACACGAGGTTTAATGAAGAATGTTATGAGAAGCCATAAATTTTTTAAAAGAATGAAAAAGATACTCACGAGCATTATCATTGCAAAAAGTTCCAACAGAAACTCTAGATTATTTTTAATTTCATTGTAAAATGATTGAAATATAGTAAACAACTCAAACAATCTTTCTGCAAAAACAATCAAGTACATCTTGAATAATTATCAATAAAAGTAACAAAATACTGGAATCCTAAATTTGACTTAACATGACTTGGTCTCCAAATATCAGAGTGAACTAAGGCAAAAGGAGACGAAGCATGTTGTGAGGCACTGCTAGAGAAAGAACTACGACTGTTATCCTAATTGACACAACTCACAAGGAAAAAGTTGTTGCATCTTAGCAAGCTAGGATGACCCAACTGAGCATGAATGACAGATGGAGAGTCCATTACTGGACCAACATGTGCAGATGTCCAAAGGTAATAAAGACTCAGACTCACATCCAATGTCAATCATCCATCCCGAACTACATTCATATAAACAAACAGAATTTATGGTAAAGGAGATAATACAACCAAGGGAACAAGTGACACGACTAAGAGATAATAAGTTAAATAGACTTAGGGACATACAGAACATTATCAATAGATAAAAAAGGAAGAAGATGAATACTACCAACACCATGTGATAAGACCCTAAAGCTATTGGTCATGGTAATAGAAGGTAAATAACCCGAAGTAGATAGAGAAAAATAAAAAGATTTATTACTAGTAATGTGATATGTGGCACTGAAGTGTAGAGCCCAAGGGCCAAGAGAGTTGGAGTGAGGGAGGCCAGCAAAAGACGTACCTATGTGTGCAATAGAAGTAGTGGAACTAGAATTCTAACAATCCTCATACCATTTGAGAAATTCGTTGAAGATAGCAGGTTGTCCTAAAGTATCAAATGAAGTGCGACCCAAATTAGATGATGGTGGGGAGCAATTTGAGTAACTGCACTAGATCAAGGAGGAGGACCATGCAAGACATAACACCGGTCAATTCTGTAAGTGAGTCTATGATAATGTCACACTTGTGACACCCTTTGCCTAGCTTGCGAGGGCAATTGCGATCATCACTGAGATACCAAAGCAAAAGAGTCATCAGAGGTGACGGAAGCAAGTATTTCAGTGGTTGACTTACCCAACACACACAAAAGGGTGGAACAAGTGGAAGTAAAGGTAGGCACAACTGGGGACCCCAAAATCTGATCATGGACATGTGAATAATCATCGAAAAGTCCATGTAAGGCTAACAACATGAAAAACTTTGATCGCTGCTCTAGTTCTTGAGAAGGAGTGGAGGCAGGAAGCAATAATTCATTGAAGTCGTGAAGAAGAGCATGAACTTTATCAAAATTCAATCATTGTACCATCAAGATGTTTGGAAGCAACAATATTGAGGAGATTTTAACAAACACCATAAAGATGTTGAGTATAATTGGTGTACAATAGTTTGGTCTGTTCCCAAACTGCTGAACATGGCTGCACGAAATATTTGTTTCATTGATGAGTGAATAGTATACTTGAGTACAATGCATAATTGAGCATCAATCATCAACTAACGAAAAATCTCATTTTCAGTAATAGTGACCACTCTGAGTAAGATGATCAACATAGCCCCGACTCTTAAGCCAAAGTTTAATGTCTGATGTCCAAGTATCACAACTAGTTCCATCTAATTTGTCAATGAATATATGCACATTGACATACTTGGTATAGATAGAAGGATCAGAGACATAGTAGCAGTAGAAGAGGTCATAGATGAAGAGAGAAAAAACCCTACAAATTGATAAACAAACCAACAAACTCCAAACAAGATGGAAGTGATAGATCGTGAAAGAGGATGACAAGGCAATTCTGACGCTAGTGGTCGCTGCCGGAGAGGAGGTAGGACACGCCGCCACGTGAGGCAGAAATAGACGGCAGTGACAAGGTTGGAGCGGCGCGTGCAAGGGCATCGGAGCTCCGATCGCTGCGATTGTTGCGGCATGGTGGTCACATGGCCTAGATGATCTCAATTGTGGTGTTGCTGAACCAAACGACGGCGGCGGGGCAACAGCTGCAGAGTGGTGGCAGCTGCGGAAATTTAACAACAAATGTTCTGCCTACGTAATCACCTTACTACAACAGTTTGCTTCTTTATTTTCCAAGAAAAAAGGTTATCTTTGACAAATATGCAAAAACCAAAGGTGGATCTTCCATCAATGGGGAAGTCCGCCCAATCTTCAATAGAATACCCCACAACTCAAGTGCATCCTTTTGTTTTCATACTCATTAGATGTATCGAACAATAAGAGTCACCACATTATAATGTTCCTTAAATGGATGTTAAGGAACTCACTACACTTACGTATTGAATGAGATATCTAGATGGATAACAGTAAGGGAGCTCAAATCACTACTTACCTTTCAGATAGATGCAAAATGCTTAGAAGTAGTGAACCCACAAGCACGGCTTAGGGTTCCCTTCTCGATAGGATATACCATGTTAAGAAAAAGAAACGGAGAAGACATATGATGAATTTGGTGTTCTGACAATGACAAACCTATTCAATTTATTGGGGAGAAAACATAATTACAAAATATTCAGTATCCTATTTTAGGTTAATACCTCACATTATGTGATCCTATATCACCGTTCACTATATCACGCTTAATTTCCACTTCATTTCTTGCGAACTTTTACTCGTCCTTTCTCTTTCTTTCCACCCTAATTCTCTCCTCGATGTTAATAAGGACCTTAGCCATTATGTCATTCTACCATGTGTAGTCCATATATCAAAAAGTAGAAAACAAAACTCACTACCTAGCAACAGCAATGACAATGGCCCCACAAACTTTTCCAATTTGCACAGCAGCAAGGCCCACACCTCCAGCTGCACCCAAAACCAACAACACCTGCAACACAGTTCCACAACTCGTTTAACCACACAGAGACAAAACAATAAGCATTATACATACCCAACAACAAGTTAATCAGATTCAAAGCATAGCATATATACTTGACCAGAGGTCAATTGGGCCCTGTGGACGAGTGCTACATGAGAAGTGCCAAAAGCCACAGCAAGTGCTCCAGCAGCAACAAGATCACAACCTTGGGGCACCCGAAACCTTCAAAGCCAACAACTTTACACTAAGAAACTCCAAAACCCAACATTAAAAAGGTAGCAGGCGCGGAATCTCACAATTGGGACTCGTCAACGACGATGAACTGAGCGAATGAGCCGAGGCCGGCGAAGGAACAAACGGAGTCCCCGACTCGGAAGTTCGAAACTTTGGGGCCAACAGCGTCGACGTAGCCGGAAAAATCGGAGCCTGGTATGAAGGGCAAAGAGGGTTTCTCTTGATACGTGCCCAATATCTGCAAGTAATTGGCGAAGTTCAAGCTTGTGGCTTTGATTCTGACTCTTACAGCGGTGGGAGAATCGAGTTGGGGAATTGGGTGATTCTTTGACAAAACTATTGGGCTATCGTTGTCTTCCAAACACACCGTTGGATCACCCAGTTTTCTGCACAATAGTGCCTCCATTTCTCTCCGTTGTCTTGGATTTGCCAGAAAAATATTTCAGGTAAATGCTACGAACATAAACAAAGGGGAAAAAAATATGTCCAAGAAGTATACAGATACAAACTTTCCCTTTTATTTCATAATTGAAGTAAATAAAAAATAAAAAGTAGTCTTTTATTATTTCAATTTTATACTATAATTTTAATCAGAGATCAACATTTCAGAAACAGATGTAATCAACCTAAAAATCAGAAACCAAGGGGATTGCTATTATAAAAGGTGACAAAGTTATCACATCTAGCAATTTATTAGTGCCTGATATTGACTCCAAAAAAGAACTAAATTAGATATGATAAAAAAGTCATAAATCTAGAACACTTTCCCTAAAAATATCTGTAATTTAAGAATGTTTGTGGTTAAAACCTCAGTAAGTGTCAGGTTTACGTGGCACTGTTGTTTACTTATTTCAGTGTTGCTGGTAGTTGTATTCCATCCGTTTGAAAACCATAAAGCTGAAGCTCGATCGAATACGAAGAAAGGCTGATAGAAAGTTGAAGATACTGGAGTGAGATGATGAGGGTACGGGTGTTTTGTGGGGAACTGAGATTTCTTACCCCTCCTCCTACTCTCTATTTATCTCATGGCTTTAAAAATTCTACACTTTCATATACACACAAACATCCTTCTTCTCTAATATCTCCAAACTATGCTACTCACAACAAACGATTCGCTGTTTCTGCTTCTTCAGCTCCATCACTGAGCGGTTCAGGAGCTGAATATTCCGGTATAGTTATCTTCAACTTCACCATGTCCTCATTTCTGTTTTCCTTTTTTTCTTTTACGTTATTTAATGCTCGTTTGTAGTCCGTGAATTGTTGTGGCTTCCATTTCTTTTTCTTTTTATTTGATGGGAGGAAATATCAATGAATTATTGGAGGAAAAACCTACATAAGTTCTCTCGTTTTCTATATTTTCATTCTGGTTTGGTTCCAACGACATACTAGGGGAGAGAGAGAGAAAATGAAATTCTTCATTTGGGATTTTTATTTTTTTTAATTGGGGAAAGTCGTTAATTGTTGCTAGGTTACTTACATGTGTGATTAATGTTGAACCCCATATCTGCAGAGCAGTTAGTGGACGTGGGAGCAAAAAGGAAAAAGAAAGGGATAGCAGGCATAGATCAGGGGGAATTAGTGGATCCAAAGCTTTTAGCTGATCTAGACAGTTGTTTTTGTGAGTTCAATGGAGTCCATATACACCACAAGATATGTGATGCTGAATCCCGAACACAAAGCATGTTCCAGAGTCAGACTGTTTCTCATCAAATCAAGAAGCTAGGTTATCCAATGATCCTGTTACATGGGTTTGGAGCTTCAGTTTTTTCATGGAAACAAGTTATGAAGCCTTTGGCAGAGGTTGCTGGTTCAAAAGTTCTTGCTTTTGATAGGCCAGCCTTTGGATTGACATCAAGGGTAAATTTGTCTAAGCATTCTTCTCCAGAAACGGAAGACACAAAACCTCTGAATGCATACTCAATGGCATTTTCCGTGCTTGCTACCCTGCACTTCATTAAATTGTTAAATGCTGAGAAGGTTATTTTAATGGGGTACGTGAATATTCTTTCTTCTGTTTTACTAAGTGGCTTTGTTTTTCTGAGGCATCAAGCTGTTTTCAGCAACGCAAGTAAAGCATACTTCCACTCTATTTGTAACATGACAGATAAAGGGGTGATTATAGGTTGCATCCCTATGTATGGATATGAATCTGATTATCTTACATTTATGAATTGCTGCATTAATCTAATTTTGTTTTTGAAATCATGTATTTTAAATTGATTAACTTTTCTTTTTCACCATTCTGAAGTAGTGGTCATACTGTACAGAGTCGAGAATTAATACATGAATGCCCCCGGTAGGAAAAATAAAATTACATATATTTCTCCTGATGTTTTATTTCCTGTTCTTCATCTTAACCTATCTGTCCGTTTAAGTCATATCTTAATGCTTTATAGCTGGCAATGGATTAATAATGTAAAGAAATATATTCTCATATGCATATGCACATTAGTCCTTTCTAGAAGCTGAGATGTCCCCAAAATGACATGCCAGGCACTCAGCTGGGTCACTTGTAGCAGTTAATACATATTTTGAAGCTCCTGAGCGTGTTGCTGCTCTAATCCTAGTTGCCCCAGCAATTTTTGCCCCACTTACTACACCAAATATGGTAAAAGAAAATCAATCGAGGCATGATAGCGAAATGAAAGAAGAAGACAGTTCTATCAGAAGAAATCCAATTTTGGGGCTTTACAAGATGATGTCCAAGATTACCAAGTACATTGCAGAGGCAATAACACAAATGATGAAGTGGACATTAGATATCCTCAACTCGTTGTATAGGAAATTGTTATCAGCTATCCTTCGTTCTTCCCTAGCAATAATGCTGGTAATAAACTTGTTCATTGTAATGCAGTACCAACATTCAATTATGTTATCTCAACCTTATGGGTTCAATCATTTTTGGAGTTATATTAACAAGGAATAGTTGATCCATATAATTCCTTTTCTCCAATTTTGATTTTAATAATTCATGGGTTGAAATGGAAACTTGATGAACAGATAGTAAGCTACAAAAGGATAATCTGGTTAGATTGTTTCTTGTTTTATGACTCTTTTTTGCATATTTTGGCTTCTGTATTTGGTTAGACTGTAATTCTTAAACTGGCATGGTCAATAATTTGTGATGAGTTTTACTTGTTGAACTGATGGTCCTTTTCTTCACATGAATTTCAGGTAAGAATGGCAATTGATAAGTTTGGAACTGCTGCAGTTCGAAATGCATGGTATGACCCAAAGCAGGTCTCTGAGCATGTACTTAGTGGTTATACAAGGGTAATTACATGTGATTTCTCATTTTCTTATTTTTTTTCTTTTTTGTTCTGTCCTACACGAATGGTTAGTTCTCACCTGGTTGTTAGCAATAAATACAGCCTTTAAGGACTAAGGATTGGGATAGGGCACTGGTGGAATACACAGCAGCAATGCTTCTAGATGAGGAATATAAAACAAAGACACCACTTTCTAAAAGACTTCACGAAATATCATGTCCTGGTAATGTCACTAATCCTACATATACCCACTTTCATTTGCTTTTTTTTCCTGCACTTGTTAGCTTTTGTCCTTGAATACCTGATTACTAATAGGCAGTAAACTATGAGAGATGGAAGACATCCTAGAATGGCAATATGCAGTGATTTTAGTGGCAATGAACAGGATAGCTGGTTTATTATGTGAAGCTCAAACACCGCTCTTCAATGATGTGTCCTAGTGTTTGACACCCCGTGACACGTGTCAAACACTAAGAGGAATTGTCAAATTTAAAAACATTTTTTTGCAACTCCCACAGAGTGTTAATGAGGGCAGACAGAGTGATTTTGTTTTTAGAAGTTGGAAAGTTAGAAACTTATTATATAAGTTTTTGTTACAATTATAGAAATAAGGAACAAATCCTATAATATTTATATTATACGTATTATATATCATTAAGAACATTTTTATTTATTTTCATATCATACCTTCTATTTCACATATTTTTGTATTAGGCAACAATGGGTTCATATTGTTATTTATGACTAACTTTTTCATAGATGATTTTAAATATATAAATTTTAATTGTAAATTTAAATAATTCATAATGATGTTCAGTATAGGTGTGTGTTGCCAAGTCCTACGTTTTTGGAGATTATAGGTTTAGTCTTTTCATTTACCAACACATCACCTCTTGAGTAAATGTGAACACTTTCTCTAGGTCTACAAAAACAACTCTTGGGGTTCATTTGTATGGAGTAATTTTGTTGCGATTGTGAAGCATTCTCTTGTGACAATACAATTCTTAACACTTTAACATAATCTCACCTTATTTATTATCTGTTCAATCCACTGGGCCCGTTTGTGTTAATATCAAATCTTATAAAGAAAATGTTAAAATGGCAGAATGTAGCTGCTAAATGCGAATATTGTCATTAGAGATTTTCAATAAACTGGGAAAATCAATCAGCAAATAGTTTTGATTTATTGATTGTTTTATAGATACTTTTTATTTCCTTGGATTTCTGTGTTCTGTTCCTGAGTTCATGTCAAATGATGCAACTCTTTCCAGTAGCAATCTGAACCTGCATCATGGATTAGTTGAATCTTGAGCATAATTGGTGATGGTTGTTTGCATAAACAGTTCTGATTGTAACTGGGGATACTGACCGACTAGTCCCTTCATGGAATGCTGAGAGACTTTCACGAGTCATACCAGGAGCATCATTCAAAGTAATTAAGCAATGTGGCCATCTTCCCCATGAAGAAAAAGTGGAGGAATTCATTTCAATTGTTGAAAACTTCGTAAGAAGTTTAGTGAGTGATTCAAACGAACAATGTCTACAACAAGCAATTTGAAATTCCTACTACTCAAGCATCTCCGTTTTTTTCTGCATATTCATATTATATAGGCAGGTGCAAAGGCAGTTTGATTAGATTGACAAAGATTCACTGAAGGTATATATTGATGCAAATTCATCAAGCAAGCTCGATTATCTCTTCCTAGAAGTTGGGAAAATGCATATAAGCAATAACCTTTAACTCAATGCTAGATTGCTATAGTGCATTAGTACTTCTACTTGTAGAAATCCTCTCTATGTTTACCAGCCAGAATGATCTGTGTCGCTGTTCAAATTATTGGTGATTCAACCCTAGCATAAATGTCTCTGGGATGTATGAAGACTTAACCCTAACTATTGATATTTAAATTATGTATTTGATTTTGGGATGTGGCTAACTTCACGCAGTGCAGTTCATGATCTAGCCGTTCAATTTATTCAATTGCGCTCATTTCTTTTAATTTAATAGTTATTTTTATGTACACTAAAATAGGATTTTCCAAGTTCGTGATCCATGATTTTGATACAAAGATACCATTTTCTTGTGTCAAAAACATTAGCATGAAGTTATTAAAGAGAACAAGTTGCCACTGAAAGAAAATATTGCTAGTTACAAAGTAACAAATAACCTGATCTTTCTGCCCTTTCAATGAAACACGGCATTTCTCTAACAGAAGTACACGTAAGAATCTGAAAGTGGAACCCGTATACAATGACCGTAAAGGGTTTACTGGAAGGCTGTGTGCAGCCAAATATAATTTACTTAAAGCTAATCAATGTATGTTGAGAAAGGAGGATCCATTTCTAGGTTGAAACTAGAATCTCCTAGGTCAGGAGGAACATCAAATCCTGACATGAAGTCATCACCAAATATTACAGCACCAGCAGCTAGTGCTCCAGCACCTAACCCCATTGCACCTCTTGCAGATACCCTCTGACCAGCGGCTGCCCTGGTTGTTGACATGTCTGTGTAGCTTGGAGACAAGCCATTCTTTATTGGGAGAAAGGTGGGAATATAGCCAACATTTGATGGTGGGGCCGGTGGAGGAGGAGTTATTGTTCTAGGCAGTAGATAGCTTGGTCCAGCTGCCTCATGGTAGCTTGCTTCCCCCACCTCTTGGTAACTTGTTTTTCCTGTCTCATGGTAGCTCGGTTCACCCATCTCATGGTAGCTTGCTTCCCCCATCTCATGGTAGCTTGCTTCACCCAAATATGGATTATAATAGTTTGTAGTGGTGAATGGTACTGAATGGTAGTCTGGGACGTTTGTTTGTACATGATCTTCTGGCTGATGGATTGAAGCCTGAGGCTTCCGACGGTATGCTTGCCTTACTCCTCCCTCCATGTTGAATTGAGTACTACCTCCATTATCTAAGAGCAAAATTTCATCCTTGTTTCCTACGGAACAAATTTACAGCACCAGATTATGCCAAGAATTTTAGGCTGGGGATAAACTGAAACCACACTCTCATCTTCCTCTCAAACTAGGCAACTTTTTGTAAGTAAATTAAAATAAGAGATCGCTGAAGATGTTAAACAAAATAAGATGGTTAATGTAGAAGAGCTACTATGTTAGGTTGTGAAATATGAAATTATCATATACCTGAGTGGGGATTTGGCTCTTTCTTTTCGTTAGAAATACAAATTAAAATATCGATGAAACCTCTTGGTTTGCTAGATTTCTTCTTTCGTAATTGGTATCTTCCAACTCCCTGCTGCTTGGAATTGGATACCTCAGAGTTCTTTACCTGCTTGACAAGAAACTCTCTGAGAAAAACTGTTGCTGAGCCATGAAGCTTTTCCATGAAGAATATGGGGTCTGTACTGTAAACATCCACGTTCAGTGCCAAATCTAGGAGATTTGGTGCTGAGTCCTCAACAGGAATGGCAAACTTGGTTCTCCATACAGGATTTGCACTCCCTGAATCAACAACCTTGGTGCAATATTTGCTGTTAAGATCAATCCACCCAACAGCAAACCATTGACGCTTCCAAAGTGAGGTTGAATGCTGGAGTCCATGTGCAGATATCAAGCAGACCTCCACCCATGTTATCCCCATAGAAAGTCCAGGAATGAAAAGAAGGGATGTTGTCTCCTGTAAGCCTCCTTAGATGAGGGTTTCGCAGGAAAAGAAGTGAACGTGTTTTGCGGTATTTCAAAGGATGCTTTACTTCGATATCAGAATTTTTTTTATACCAAAACTCTGTTTGGGGGATACCTCATGCCTAGTTGCTAACATTTCTCCCCCTTGTTAAAGTATAATACAGGCATAGAGGAATCTGCTACAATCAGAGATAGGTTTATGCAAAGGAAAAAGGTAAAACTTAGCACGACAGAAAAATTGGCCATAGAGTACAAACACCTCGACAATAGCTCTCTACGGATTTATTTTATCAATTTAGTCTCTCTCAAGTTTATCTTTATTTCTCACACCATTTTAGTCTTTTACAAAGATAATTTTTTTATTGCTTTGAGAAAGAAAAGTTTTAATGGATTGAAGTGAAGACACAGATTTAAATTTGGATCATTTTTTGACAGTTTACTCTAAATTAGGATGTGCTCTGTACATAAATGTGTTCTTTCCAGAACCCAGAACTTTTCCCACGTTTACACTGAGAAGATAGGGGAGGGAGATTCTTGAAATTACAAATCTGACCTATCTATGAGTTGAATTTACGTGTACAATGAATGACATAAGGAATGGTAATGTCAAGCTTCTTCTCTAGCTGATCAAACAGCAATCTTTTATTTGCTGACTGTTTTATATACAATGTAGTTTGGCTATTTATACTAGAGCTTTTTAAGTGCCATTGGCTCCCTCAATAAGAGGTGGAATTAACAATAGCTTTCGGCCTGCCTATTCACCTTCCTGGGTTATTAATGGAACAGTTCTTCTGTACATCATGGTAGTAGAGTTCAAAATGTCGTCCCCAAATCCACACGCCTTAAAAAATAACCTAAAAAAAAGTTGAAAGCATCATGTGCTATCCACAGAGGAATAACATTACCAACTCTAAAGAGCAATGAACAACCTTTCATTCTCTGAGCAAAGGGCTGCTATGTCGTATATGTCTCTATTTGTAAGCACTCTGCAAAAGGAGGAAGCCATTTTCAGACATTTGATGATTTATGTCTCTATCTACATTGAAAAAGAAAAATAGAAAGTAGCATTGTGCTACAGGTCTATGACCAAGGAGAATGATAACAACTTATGCTATCACCCCTCTTTCGATCTTTTTTCAATCACAAGCAGAGTTTTACCTAACAACTTGTACTAACATTTAATATTAACCTATACTAATTATTTTCTCATTGCATAAATATTTGTAAGGACATCTCCATTGCAAAGTCATTCACAGGATCATTAACTTAACACTGAATCCTACAAGACCTTGAACAAATTCTGAATCATAGAATAAGTAAAAATATGTTTCTATCTCAGTATTAAAGTAAATGTTGTAAAAAGGTTTTCAAATGATTTAAAAATGATGCAGCACTGTGGAACCTACAAAAATTAAATCAAAACATCATATGACTTTTGGAACGAAGATATAGATAAGTTTCAACTAATTCAACCGCGTTAAATGAAATTATTCCAAACATTTCCTTTTAAGTTATTTCAAATGTGAGTACCGTGATACTCTTTACAACAAATATAATTAGAATCACTTTAGAAAATATTGTTCTCTTTTACAAAAAATTAAGAAAATTGAATGAAGATAACAACATTAAGTTTGTTTATATTTAACTGTGAATAAACTTAACTAACAAGCAAAATTCTATACTACCAACAACTAAAACATGACAATAACTTTATGCTCAAGGATCAGGTCTCATCCACAAGTAACGTGCTGCATACCTCGCAATTTTTTTAACTATCATCTGACCAATTCCCATTCTCTGCAGGGAAGGACTAACCTGCAACAGACTGAACCACGTTCATAAACGCACGTCAACCAATAGACTTCACTAACTAAGAACTAGCGTTTATTCACTTTTTATATTACCACGACATCGTAAATTGAAGCGGTAAGGCCATAATCGGAAACGGCGCGGCCAAACCCGACCAACTGATCGCGTGAAGGAGAAACCGGCGTGAAGAAATCCGCGACTAAAGACGATGAATTGTCGTCATATGGAACGACGGCGTTTACGTGGCGTAGGTTGCAGAAGACGGAGACAACCACGGCGCTGTGAGACAGAGCAATGCGGAGCTTGTGGATGTCCACGGGTTCAGGTCCGGGTCGGGTGGGAAATCTTTGGGTAGAGTAGTTGCAATCGGCGAAGAGGTCTCGGAGACGGTGAGGATCGACGTGGAGTGGGTCGGTGGAAATGTAAATTGGGAAAAGCGGTCTCAACGGCTTCTTCGTCTTCTCAAGCTGTGAGCTTTTGCTGATTCTTCGACTCACCCATTTCAATTCCATGGATTTCGAACTGAAACCCTCTAACACGCGCTTCTCTAACTGTAACTGCGTTTGTGCTGCAACTCCCATTGCCGCCATTTTTATTCTCTGTGCTTGCTCAATGCAAGAAGTTTGGAATGGATAATGAAACTGAATCTGCTACTTTAATTCCCACCACACCAATCTTTAATTTCTTCTCAATTTAATTAATTCTTTTATTTTGTTTTAAATCAATTTCTTCTATTACACATTTCACTTTCGTGCTGAGTTTTATGACGAAACATTATATAACTTTTACTCTTTGTTTTTTTTTTTATAATATTATTAGTATTTTTCAACTCAATTTTTATATAGATAACTTCTTGCTTTTTACGTTTAATTGAAATTGTTTTAAAATTGTAATATGATCAAGTTAATATGTTAAAATTTGACGATTAATTGAGCTACTAAAGACGTTCATAACATTTTAATGTTTTATGAGAATATTATATACTATGAGTGTATAGGGAATATATGAGATTAAGATGTATGACCTGCATTTATTGGTTTAACTGTTAATGGGAGGAATGGTGAAATACCAATTATTGTTTTATGAAGTGTTTGGGTAGGGAAATTGGAAAAATAAATTTTTCCAATATATAAGAGAAAAAAAATTAAAAGATATAAAATTATGAACTCAATAAACCTCCAGTAACTCTATTATGTGTGGTTTTGGCATGAAAGTGGGGTTTTCATACTTTTACTTATTTATGGAATATGCTATACAAGAGCGTCCTATGTGGTCTTGTTCTCACATACTGTAAGTACTAGTATTTTTTTTGTCAGCTGGAGATCAAATGTTTTCTAAATTAATTATAAAGAATTTTTTATATCAATGTAAGAGTTATAAAGTCATTTAAAAAGTAAATTTGGACAATTTCACTGATTCGAAATAAATCATTTTTGAATAATTAACACAATGTACTAGTATAGTCTAGTCTATAATTAAAGTTCCAAATTAATATGAATGTAGAAAGTAAGAAAATTAGGATCTTAAGATAATCTGGATCATGAAAAGAGGGATGGAAGAATCATGTAAAGGAGGACTATAATACTTGGAGAAATGGACCAAAAAAAAACACACTAGAAGTAGCAAACAAAGTCAATATATGTAGTTTAAGGAGAAAAGCAACTTCGGTAAACACTCTCCCACAAATACTATGGTCTATCATTCAATTGTCTAATCAACAACAAAGAAAACTTCATTCTGCCTAGTATGGGTTGGATGCAATACTACCTGTGGAAATTGTGGTTCCTTAAAGAAGAAGAGAAAGTTTTTCAAAAGAGCGGCATTCTACAAATTCAATCACAATCAACAAAATCAAAAAAAGCTTGGATCCGGACGAAAGCTACAAAGAAAAGAATGGGGTCAGATATGCGAGTAGGGTAACTACACAAGCATTCAGAGAAGGAGATTTGGTTTTAAGGAAAGTAAGTTACTCACATTTTGATGTTAAGTTGTCACTAAAATGGGTAGGCCTATACCGAGTTTGAGAAGTTTTAGGAAAGGGAACAATTCGAGTCTCTTGATGGAAGAGTTGCCTCGAGTACGTGGAACATAGTCAATCTCTAATTCTATTATAGTTAAATGAGTTTCCATTTTAATTTTATTTTTAGATATAGTTATTTGCCATGTACTATTTTTCTTACATGGTTTTTTCACCCTTAAAACAAAAAGAGGTTGTTTTTCCTGTAAGGTTTTTAACAAAACATAATAATAGTACTAATAGTACAATACACAACAATTTTATGATTCATATTTACAAATATTTGTCCAAATTTGCGAAAGATTGTATGATCACCATTTTTGAGAATATTTGTTCAGATTTGTGAAAGATTGCTTGATCATCTTATTTGTGAATATTCGTCCAGATTTGCAAAAGATCGCCTAATCACCATGTTTGTGAATATTCGCCCAAATTTACATAAGATTTTTTTTTCGTTATATTTGCAAATATTTGCCCAGATTTGTGAAAGATTACTCGATTATCATGTTTGTAGATATTCACCTAAATTTTTGAAAGATCATTTGATCATCATAGTAGCAAATATTCGCCACAAATTTCTGAGAGATTGTCCAATTGAAATAGATATAAAAATGTCGCTCACATTCTAATGAGGTTATAAACATTGAATATAAACAAATTCAACAAAAGAACAAAAGACAATTAACATATGTTCAGTAAGAAATGATATAAAAAATTAATACAAGGTTCACAAAGGGTTTATGAGAACTATCATATTACTCATTTACTATTTCTCCATCAACTACAATTTTGAAAAGATCAAGTATAGAAAGGCCTAGGTCGGGATACACAACGCTAACTTGTTCAATAGCTCAATTAAAACTTTTCATGAAAATGCGAGTGATCTCGTCATTGACTATGTCAAGAGCAATTTCTAACCTGAATTTCCTGGTACTCCAAGTCTTCTCTTTGGCCTCCTAATTCAAATTATCTTGTTTTTAACTAGCGTAAATTTTCTCAAAGTCCTCTAAAATTTGACCTAGTTTTGAAAAATGTTTGTTGCGATCCTAGGTGACATTTTCAAGCTCCTCTTATACATGAGCAATTCTTTCATTTGCACCAGCTAAATATTACTTCTTTTGTTTCATAAGGAAAACGCATCTTGAGCAAAAGCTTTTGTAGCAATCACGAGGGACTCCATGCCAATTAGAATGAGGTGGTACTTGAGTTGTACCAATCAAGGCAACATTGTTAGCCACATGCTTAATGCATTCGGAGCAAAGATAGAATGTTGACTCCTAGCATCTTTGTCCAAGGTCACCAAAATGGTTTCCTTAGAAGGGTCACCTCGACGTCTTTTCTTTATTAGTGTGGAATTTGTTCTCTCATAATTGTCTATGGTAACATAAGGAACAACAATATGGGAAGCTCATTTGGCTTGCATTTCCTTCATGCAACGAGTCATCTCTTTACCAAATAAAGTCATAGTGTTATTTACAAAGACAAAAATGAGTCAATAAAGAAGACAAGAAGTACAATCAAATATAAGAAAAAGATAGGTATCAATGTAGACTTTAAGGTCTATGGACTGGTATTCGAGTCTAAGAAGGGCTGAAGTATCGAAAAAGTCTCCAACCGATCCAATTTTTCATAGTGAGCCAATTCCTCTTTATCCAAGATCTTTCTCGCAACATGAAGTTTGGACTCATGCAATTGAAGGAAAATATAACAAAAAACCTTCTAGCAAATTAGGGTCTTGTTCAGGAACTTTAATTTTTACAAATCTACCTTCAAAATACTTATACGAGGATTGAAAAAGAGATAGCAGACCTCGTTCGTATACACCATTTACAGAGGCCCAAAGAAGTTCACATAAAGGTTTTAAATTTTAAAAAAAAAAATAGAAAAATAAATCAAACATTGGAACTATACCAAAATGGGTACACAAGATTTGAAACGCCCTAACAAAGGCCCAACTGTTGGAGTAGAGTTGGACAGGGGCGATATTCACCCCAGATCTAATATGATCAATATAATCTAATAGAACATGCAAACTAAGTGTAATAAAAACAATGTCACAAATATAGCGGAAAGGCGATTTACAATCTTCATCTATGGGTTCTTCAAAAAGACAAGGGTCGACTATAATGTCACTATCAACCTTAGATCGACGTAATGCTTGAACATGACAAAGTGCTTTTGTTATCCACGTGTACACCAAGGTTTCCCAAATCACATATATTTTCTCCCAGGGATACAAACTATAGGTCATGAATAACAAAGTAAAAAGAAGATGAAGGAACAACAAAGAAATAGAAATAGAACCCTGTGAAAACAATGTAAAACCACACAAATAGCACATCAAAGGGAGGTGAAGTGAAACACAAAAAATAAGAAAGGCATAAGGATAGGAAATGGTAGAGGGGGAGCAATGAAAACAAATAAAAAGATGAAATGGAAGAGCAAAGATGAAACGTTGACAAAAAAAATAGGTCTTTAGTGCAGTGTAACCGTGAGGCACTTTTTAAAATTGTCCTAATAGTAATATAATTAGAGATACTTAGGTTAGTTAATAAGTTAGGTCTGTTAGTGTGTTTTTTTGACTATGCACTCAAAAAGTTCTTTATTCATAAATGTCAAATTTAACTTTTGACTCCTTAAATGTTTAGGGTTTGTTTCACTTATTTTCATAAATTAGCTTTTAAGTGATAACTAAATGTCTAAGTAATAAGTAACTTACACATATCTTTAAAAAGTTAATAATAATATATTTTATAAAATTTTGAATTGATAAGCTAGTTTATTATATTAAAAATATTTGATTAAACTAGTTGATGAACTAATTAGTAAAAGTAAAATAACATAAAAAGATATAACTAAGTTTTACTACATAAATAAATTTTGTGTTTTCTAGACACAAATATATTATTATATAGTTTTAGATTTAGATTTTTAAATAATAAAACTCTTATTAAACTTTTTAGTATTTCTATGTATTTTTAAAAGTTATGTGTTTTTTTTTATTATTTGGACAAGTAATTGTATCTTGATGAGTTGGTTGAATGAGTATTAATCAAATTTAATTTTTATTTTTTTTATAATTTTTTATTTCTCAATTTAAATTGTTGTGACATTGATTTATTTTTTACAATTTTGATTGTGTAATTTTTCACATAGCATCATCTAATGAAATATTAGTTACTTCAATTTGTAATGTTAAATGTTTTTTAATTTGAATTACATCAAAAATTAAAAAGTAACTTAATAACTACTAAAAATAGTACAATGATTAATTGTCTTTAAAAATTAAAATATTTAATAATAGATAAAAATAAATTAAAGAAGTTACAAGTTAAAAAGTAAGTAAATAGCTTGTAACTTATAAATTAGAAACTCATCAAACAAACTACTAATTACCAAGTACTTTATCAAACACTTTTGTGTTAGTCAAATATAAGGTAGTAGTTCATTTAGTGGTGTTATTAAACATAGTTTATAAATTTAAAAGTTGTGAAGAATTTATTGATTATGTGTATATTTTATCCTGATTAACTTTGATCAAAATCATCTATAACTTTTTAGGCATAAAGTTCAAACTGTGTTTTTAAATTTTTCCATCTTTTCTCAATCTATAGATAAATTGGTAGTAGAATGTTTTATTTGGGTTTTCTTTTGTCTTATGCATGAATGTCGTTGTCATAATTTGCTTAGTCATAGCTTATTCAATACATGAGCCAAAGTTAATTTAAAATTTGAGTTTTATAAAAAATCTTTATTAATTTAGGTTGATGTGCATGAAAAAAAAATATATTAAAATTATGGGTTTTAAATAAGAGTTTAAATCATAAAATGAAAACATTTTTTTATGGTACAAAGACTATATTTGAATTAAGTTATAAATAAAAATATTATAAAAGTTTGAGTTTTTCAAGAAGCAAAGCTTGCAAAAGAATCTTAAAAATTATGAGACATGATAGAATACACACAAAATAAAATAAAACATCACACTTGAAATTAGTAACAAATGCATGTTGAATGATATAACGACAATAGCCCCCGCATGATAGTGTTTTCTATGTAAGATAAATTTCTTAAAATGAAAAAATCATGAGATAAAACTCAGGAATAATTTTACCAGTTTATTTTTCAAACATTTTATTGTGTGGACAATGAAAATGATACAATTTTATAGTATGTAGAGAACAATTATAGTTTGTAAAAAGATGAATATTTTTTGGTTGACATTTTTGTATTTTGTAGAATCTTGTAATACTTTTTTTGAAAAAATTTGTATATTTTAGATGCTTGCAATACTTTTTATGAAAATATTTTCCCCACCAGAAAAATTGGATCGCCAGAAGTGTATGGATGATCACAATCCATAACGAAGCAAATGCATAAACATCTAAAAGAATACTTTTGTGTCTACAGAAAGCACACTTATGTGAAAGAAAAAACACGTTCAGCAGAGTTGATTTATTGGTGTCATCAGCAAGGAGCAAGTCAAATCTTCTGAATGACAATATCAACACCATATCCAGGTTCCACAATCATTCTATATGCTGGAGAATGCCTATAATTAGGAGACAGAGTGAAGCTGAACCTGGAGATGATAAGGGCTAGAACAACCTTCAATTGAACCAGTGCAAAGTTCTTTCCCAAGCACAACCGAGTACCCAACCCAAATGGCACATAAGCATGTGGAAACTTGCAGGCCTTGGACACTCCCTCACTGAACCTTTCTGGTTTAAACTCATTAGCATCTGGTCCCCAAATTTCAGGATCTCTGTGCAGGGTTGGGATCAGAGTCCACAAACAAACACCCTTAGGAACAGTGAGGCTTCCAAATTGCATATCTCCGTATGCCTCCCTTGACACAAAGGCTGCTGGAGGGTATAAACGTAGCACTTCTTGAATCACCATAGTCAGCTGTTAACAGCCATCAACCACAAAGAAAATGGTTCATAAATTGTCAAAAAATATGAAATCAAATGGGATTTGAGGTAAGGTTACTCCTTCCTTTAGGGATAGAGTATGCATACAGGGAAGAAGAAAATGGTTATTTCACCAAATGGGCAATGGAAGTTCAAAAATTTTACATATCATAAAGGTTATGTTCAAATCTTGTGTTGTTTTTATCGATTTCTTGTTAGACAATAAATAGGTGTATAGCAAAAATCAGGTCATATACTAACAACTTGACTTAACGTCTGTCAATAGTCTTTGTCTGATAGAAGTTAAAACTATCGGTATAAAATATCACCAACACAAGAAAACTAATAACCAATTTAGTGGAAACTATTCAATACTTGTTGATATAGGGAGAAGTATAAAATTTTAGCATGACATGTATATGAAAAAGCTCAATCTCGTAGCAGAGTAATATAAGTGCATATATGAGATGGTGTAGTTGATAGACAATCATGCCTCTTAAACATGTGATTAAGATTTTGACCCTGGTTTATGTAAAAGAATAGACATCTAATCAGACAAAATCAACCCCTTAATTTCAATACTTCTAAAAGTTAATCTTTGATTTTTAGATAAAAGATAACCCATGTTCACTCAACTCAAAGAAATTATAAGTATGTACAAATAAGGAGAGTAGTTTCAAAAGATAATGGCATGCAAGACTAATTATATGATTTCTGAAAACCAAACAGCATACCGCTTTCATCAGAGCGACAGAATCTGTATCGGGTATACCATTGGGGCAAAGTTCAGCTACCTCAGCCCTTATACGAGTCTGCCATTCTGGGTGCAAACCAAGAAGCATCAAACACCAGGAAGCTGCTACAGCAGTGGTTTCATGACCAGCAAAGTAAATGTTTTTGCAGTTATCCACAATGAACCGCTTGGAAAAGTCCTTCCCCAGACTCTGATCATTCATGGCTGCTTCCAACAGTAACTGCATCAGATCCTTCTCTGATGAGGATCCCTCTGAGCATTCCCTCTTGCGTTTCTCCACTAAATCCCATATCAGTGACTCTACCTCTTTCTCCAATCTAGCTATCTCGTTTTTCTTCTTTGATGAGAAATTCAGTTTGTCACTGCCATTAATTAATAATCAATAAGCTTTTAGGCCACAAGTATACTCACGATTCATAGTTACTTTGTGATGTGCATGTATAAGGCTTTTAAGACACACTCAAGGTATCTATAGATTTTAGATAAAAATAATTAGCAATTTAATATTTGTATCCAACATTATATGATGCTTTTTGAAACACACTTACAATTCTGCAGATATACGTGTAAGAAGAGTTGTACTTGTACTATAAGATAGTAGAATTTTAAAGGGTAAATGCATTTTAGTTCTCAAATTTTTTGTTAAAATTGATTTTCGTTCTAATATTATAAAAATAGTGGTTTTGGTAGGTTTCCTATGTTAGAAATGTGTAACCTTGTATACTTCCTTTTGACATGACAAAAGAACAATATCTACCACATTTTAGAAGTACAAGAACCAAAGTCACTGTTTTTAAAAGTAAGAACTAGAACTAGTTTCCACCAAATCATTGAGCGACTTAAAACAGCTTTTATCCATTTTAGAATAATACAAGATTGACATACCGAAAACTGCTGAGGCCAAAAAGGAAGCCACCATGCTTGGACATGGCCTTCTGTATGCTTCTTAGCTTGGAGAAGACCTCCTTTCCCTTGGAATAAGAATGGCCAAAGCAAACCCTTGAAATAACATCAGCTGATAAACCTCTCAAATCTACATCCACTTTAACTTCAGCTGTGCCACCTCCTTGGCTCTCAATAATTTGCTCCCACTTCAGTAGTAATGGCTGCGCTGACTCTATCATTAAGCCCACCATAACCTGCAATGCATAGTCATGAATTTCACTGTCTTTACCAAGAATCATTTACTAAACTATAAATATAAGAAATGTTACATCCTCTCTCTTGTTCATTTATCATTTCACCATTAAAGCTAACATAATCTCTAGGGCGTTCCAGGTGGAGAACTTTCCTATAAAGCAAACAGGTAGGGAGGGACATCACTTTCGTTTCCCTCAAAACATTGAATTAATAATTAATTTCATCTTCTATGTGGGGCAGGCACTGCATATGAATGGAAGTTACTGCACAATGCAGATGTGATTGTGCATAGTGCAAATAATGTATCACCAAATGATAAAAAATAATAATGTATTGATATACCCTTCTAAACATGTTTCAAAGCAGGGTAGCTACTGCTATATATAGGCCAAATTACCTGAAGAAAGACTGCATGATAAAAGAAAACAAGATAATTCGTCTTAAAGGGGTTGAAAAAGTTTACCTTTATATATATATATATATATATATATATATATATATATATATATATATATATATATATATATATATATATATATAATTTTAAAAAATATAAGACACAGAATGAATATAAAACAAATACAAAATAAAATCTTAAATTAAAAGATAACATTAATATTTAAATAAAATCAAATCTATTCAATTATTGTGACATTGTTCTAAAAACAAATTATATAATTGGAAGTATTTAACGTGTTCTTAAAATGTCTAATACATATACAGATCCAAGACAAATAAAACTTTCAGTTGCTAGAATCTCCTCTGACTTGGTTTAAAAAATGCAGCAGACACTTAATTTCCAAGAGAAAAAAGTTAATTCATTTTCCAGGAATTGATATATCATATTTTTATAAGGACCAATTTGGACATTTATTATATCTTTTAAAAATATAAACTGAAAAGGGGTGGTGTAAGGTATTGACAGATAGTTAAAAATATATATACCTTAACTTTGTCCATGAAGAATTCAGCTGCAACAAGTTTTCTCTGCTGTGCCCAACTGACACCGTTGGCTCTCAGAATGCCATTGCCAAGCAAAGGTGCAAGTTTGTTTGTTAAGTAAGTAGGCTTACCTAAATCCAAAGTGATGCACTGATTCATTTCTTTTACTATATCCGGTTGGTTCACATACAGGTGATGCTTCATCCCTGTGGAGTAAGTGTACACTAGACCTGCAAGACCAATATTCATGTCTCTTAATCATTAACTGTCAGATTAGATGCATAATGCAAACCATTTTATACAAACTTTGATCATATATACTATAATAAGGATAGAGACTTTATTTTATGATCCCCATTTAGTTAACATCACATTTTTTTATCATTATTTAAATTTGTTGGAAACTATATAACTATCTGAGTTATACCTTTTATAATAAATCTAACCTATTATAGATAATATATTAAAAAGAAATATGATAAAGGATGTGATGCCAAAACTAAGCATATGTTAGTATAACTTTTTGTCCAATAAACGAAAGAGAAGAGGAAAATATGAGATAAAATAATCCATAGAATACATTAATCTTAGAGTTGCTTTGCTATACATCCTACAGCAAAGGCCCATGAGTACCCAAATTGAAACACAACAGCTGTAAAGTTGATAACTCCAAATGTATTTGTCACAGTGGTTTGCACTAGATGTTATATGAAATTTAACATTTAGTAGTACAGTTAAGACATTATATGAATCCATTTTCATAAAAAAAATAATGATACGGCATGAATCCATAGAGGGTGGCAGTGCTTGACTTTTGCCGGAGTGGACAACTTGCTGGCTATATCCTGCATGATTTAGATAATAAGAATTTTGCAGAACTGTCTTAGTTTTCTGAAGAAGATAAGATACTCATGTATCTTGTAGAGCCCACACTAGTCAAACTTTTTATATATGTTTATTTGTTTAGTCCTTTTTTATCCTTTTCCTTTTTGCATTAATTGCATTTACCTTAAGGAATAAATTTAAAGAGAGTAGATATGTATACAGAGAAATTTAAACTATTGGTACTATTGTTTTTAAATCAATAGTTAAATGAATTTAAACAGAAAGGAGAGAGATTCCCTATAGCAATTCCAAAACCTTTTCAAAGTTTCCATGGAATTTTCTAAATTTCTATTCAATTTTAGTTATGGATCTCTCAACTAGCAACAAGTGAAGAAACCTCTTGTCTTCTGCAAGACAACAGTGCAAGTGGTCAAATAAGGAAGCATATATTCCTTTTCTGCTTTATTTCTTCATCTAACAAACGGTCAAATAACTGAAATCAGTTAAATATTCCAAATGAAAGATTATACTAAAATGATATGTAGATTAATTCAGATCAATTGTAATCATAAAACTTAAAAGAAGATTGCAAAGGATGTGTTCCTTCTTTTCGTGCCATCATGTATTGTTAACTTTTTAAAGTGTCAAGATCATGCTTTGCTTTACAAAAATATCTGCTTTTTTCTATGCCATCCCACCTCAATCCCAATTTGCTAAGTATCAACACAATAAAGACGAAGGAAGAATGTTCAAAAAGACTGATGTCATGTCAAAAACTCATCCAACTCAGAACCATCAAATGTATAAACACAGGGTTTTTGGCCCTCTAGGACCTTGGTTCACCACTAAAGAAGAAAACATGGCAAAAACTACAGAAACGTGATACCACCAAATCTTCAAAAAATTAGTGCTCCAGCAGAAGCGCACAGTTAGGCGCCTAAGCACTTAGCTAGACTTTCGGCAAAAGTTACTGACCTGTCTCTAAATTCATGATTGCAAAATGTAGAAACTATTGGTCAGGCCAATAGTTCTATACGAAACACTTTTAGAATATTAAAACAGTGAATACATTTGTTTTTTAATACTTGTTACAAGAAAGAGTAAGAAGATAAAATGAATTGAGAGAAAGTGCAACAGTTTTCAAAGAAGTTAGATGAAAAAGACTGTATGAAAATGTAAATCCATGAGTTAGAATATGGAAAAAAACACAATTACGTTCTTTTATTTTCTCTTTTAATGAATAAATTTTTTGAAAGGGGTCTAAATCTAAAATCATGCAGAAATTTGAAGAAGATTTGCAACTAACCATCATCCTCAGCAGCAACAGATTTGTTTACATATTTCTTAGGAAAAATGGTTAAGATTAAAGAGGCCAAAAGTAGGAGAAGCAGAAGAGAAGAGTACCATATTGTTTCCTCCAGTGTTCAAAATAGGGGAAGAGGGTTGCAGTGCAGTCATGAGCCAGAAACTGTCCAGAATGGTTGGAGTTGGAAATGGAAGCTTTGGCTGCGCTAGCCGCCTGAGCTTGAATTCTCTGCATATCAGGCAGATTCCCATGTAGGAAAGAAGGTGGAGGCCCTTTTATTCCTTGCATTTGTATCCTCTTTCTCACCCTTTGAGACTCATGCCACATACTACCATACACATAGACTATCCAGCTTAAAACCCCCACAACAGCAACTGAAAAAACCAGTTTCATTGAAAGAAGAACCTCCTCCATCTCTACCATCCTATCTGCTGCTTCTTCCTTTCACTCTTGTGATTTAAGTAGTACACAGCAAAGCTAGCTCAGCACTTAAAAAACTATATATTATATAGTACTACGCCAGGTAGCAAAAGCTGGTTATTTTGGTCTGTTGTGGAGTGTTGTTATATATATTTAAGCATGGAGAGGAGGATGGGAAAGAAGAGAGAGAAGTGGTTTCAGTTCAGCAAAGGGTGATGACAGATTCTACAACTGTGATTGGGGATTATGAATCACTAGGAAAGTATACAAGAAGCAGAAACAAGGACTAGGATTGGAGGAGCCGGTGACATAAGCAGAAGATTTTTATATGAAAAATATTTATATATATGCATGAATGAATGTAATATGATGATATTATATTATATGTTCACATGCTTTCTGAGTGAAAAATTCTGTGTTAATGGACCACAAGTCATGATTAAAAAGGATAAGCATTTGTTTGTTTATTAAATTATTAGTGTGTGACAAGGAGGACTGCAACTTCTGTCATTTGTAGAGTGTTCAATACTTATCAAACAATACAAAATTATAGTTTACATAACTTTCAAAATAACAATTGCAAATCATCAAGCTTATTATAATAACTATTTATGAATGATTGCTAGGATTATTATGGTATACTAAGAAGATCAATGGTTTATAATTTCTTTTCACTTAACTCCTAATGCATGATTGAGCAATTAATTAACGTGTATAGTATAGGATATGTGGTGAGCTTAGTTATTTTGTAGTGTTTTTCATGTGCATTGTTAATATATATAAGATTTGATAAGTTTGAAAGGAGATGCATAACAAATGATAGTATAAAGTTATATTATGTTACATACATTTTGTGGTATGTTAATTTTAATAACTTTTATTTGGCATATAACACTGTAGGTAGCATATTCCTTTCAGCTTTAAAGTTAAAGGGCAAGTGACGTAGTTGATGTAGAGAGATCATTCCAATTCACCTTTATCAAATCTGAATTTTTTTTTCTCTATTATGAGATTTTGTACATTATTTTAGTGAAGAATAAAGAATGATGTGTCTTGGAAGAAGGCAAAATTATTTAATGATCTCAACCAGAGAAAAATAATTAATGAAGTTGTTGATGTGCTTGTTGCAGATACCCTGTCATCTGACGATTTTTGGTGTGCCCTAAAAAGGAAGTTCATAGCCCCTACACCTGTGATCTCTTTTCTCAATTGCTCACTTTGACTTCGTTCAAAACAATTTATTGTTTAGAGTTCTTCTAGGTATTTATTTTTCAGAGCCTAGATGTTTAGGGTTTCTGTAGCAGAACGATATTCATTTTATATTTTATTTTATAATTATTTTAGGTTTATATCTCACATTAAATAAACTTAAATTTTATCTTAATTAAATTAAATTTAAAATTTATTTTTTAATATAATATTAGAGATATTTATAATTTATTTTAATAATTAAATTTATCAAATCAACTATTTCCGAATATAATATATAGTTTCGTTAAATCTTAATTTTATTATTAAAGAAAAAGTACGATTCTTAATATTTTTCTTTTAAGAACTTATATTTTGTTAATTTATTGTTTATTTTTTTTCATCTATTATTATCCAAAAATGGTGTGTTAAAATCATTTTTTTTCCTTTATGTAAAGCAGATCCAATACATAATTTCATATGTACCTTTCATATTAGCTCTAGTTTGTGATTTGCATATTGAAAGGTCGTTTTCACACATAGATAAATGTAAAGTCCTTTGAGCTTTTCAATGTTTTTAGTTTTCGGGTAACATAACATTTATAGTCTTTTTCACCCTTTAAATGATATTGCTCTTAAACTTTGACCATTTATTTAAACTTCTATCTGCATATTAATTGCTTGTAGCATTTCAATGAATTTGCAATTGAATTAAACATATGCATATTTGCATGTTAGATGTTATTTATTATTTATTATTGTATAAAATTCATGTAGGTTGCAACGATAAGAAGTCAAAATTCATTATTTATTGAATATGTTATCAACTTTACTTAATAAACGAAGGGTAATAAAAAGAAAGACTATGGAAAGAAAGGGGTGAAAAGATATTCCCTTTAAGGTTTTAAGTATATGCAAATTATGTAATAAGTATTTAAGGTGAAAAAAATTATATTTTTAAGATTTTAATATGTTTAGCAGAGATTCTTTCAAAATAATAAACTTTAAAATTTGAAGTTATGTTTAATATATAAATTAAAACTTATTTATTTATATTCATTTATAAATTTTATATTGCTTTTCATTTTTTTTTTATAGAAATCTTAGATTATTTTTATCCTTTTCTTTGATCACATACACAATTTGAAAAAAAAAAGTAAAGTTTAGAACAATTTAACTTAATTATATTATATTTTAAGTTTTTTTTAACGTGTTTGTATGTATTTTGAGTCTATGAGATGAGTTAAATAAATTAATTTTTACTTTTGTAGTGATATATTTTGTTTATATTCAAAGTTATATGAACTAACTTTTGTATCATTTCTTAAATAAATATAGAAAAAAAATGAGGTATAAAGAGTTAATTGATTGTATTTAATCAATTAAATTAAGTTTATTAAAATTTGTGAATTAAATTGATTTTGATGATAGGAGTAAAATTTGAATTGAATGAAAACTTCATAAAAGAAGAAAGTTTTTGTTTATCTATGGTAAATTGTCATTAAGGTTATGTTTGCTTCCAAGGTTGTTATGTTCAAGATGAAGAATGTGAGTGGATATCCATCCTTTGGATTAAGGGATGTGCAGGGAAATGAGAGAGTGGATATCCATGAAGAGTGATTTTTCTCATTCTCCTCATATGCAAAGATTTGAGAGGAAAGCCACCTAGGATGGTGGTGTTTTTCCTTTTTGACCTTTTTTTTTTCTTTGTTATTCATGCCATAATATATATAATAATATATTTTATTTTTATTATTTTTTTCATCACAATTACCATATTATGATATTTCATACTTTATTATATATATTTTCTCTTTTTTATAAATAAATTTGTTGTACAATTCACTCTATATATAATATTTTTATTATTATAAAATGTCCTCTAAAATATCTACATGGTTATGTATCTACATACAATCTAAATCAATGAGTATAAAAAACTTTTAAGATATATAAATAAATATAGCAATAAATTTGTATATGCTTAGATAATATTATTTTTATGATTTTTCATATTTCAATAATATTAAATAAGTTGTATTTTTTTCAAAAATTATTATCTAATAGTATCAAAATAAATTATTCAATTGTATAGAAAATAATTTAAAATGTTTCAACTAATTCAAATTTACACAAGAATACATCATGTTTCATTATTTAAATATTTATAAATATAAGGGTAAATTTGTAAACTTACATTTTACACTTTTAAAAAAAATTAAAAAAACCTCACAATCATTACATCAATCACAAACTCGAATGGATATGTGAGGATTTGAGGGAGTGGATGTGTGAGGATTTGAGAAGAAAATGAGGTTGTTTGGATTGAAGTATGTTATGGTGGATGTGTGAGGAAAATTTATGGGAGTTTGTGATTGATGTAATGGTTGTGAGGTTTTTTTAATTTTTTTTAAAAGTGTAAAATGTAAGTTTACAAATTTACCCTTATATTTATAAATATTTAAATAATGAAACATGATGTATTTTTGTGTAAATTTGAGTTAGTTGAAATATTTTAAATTATTTTCTATACAATTGAATAATTTATTTCGATACTATTAGATAATTATTTTCGAAAAAAATACAAGTTACTTAATATTATTGAAACATGAAAAAAATCATAAAAATAATATTATCTAAGCATATACAAATTTATTGTTATATTTATTTATACATTTTGAAATTTTTTTATATTCATTGATTTAGATTGTATGTAGATACATAACCATGTAGATATTTTAGAGGACATTTTATAATAAAAAAATATTATATATAGAGTGAATTGTATAACAAATTTATTTATAAAAAAAAGAGAAAATATATATATAATAAAGTATGAAATATCATAATATGATAATTATGATGAAAAAATAATAAAAATAAAATATATTATTATATATATTGTTGCATAGATGACAAAGCAAAAAGAAGACAAAAAAGGGAAAATACCACATCCTAGGTGGTTTTCCCCTCAAATCTTTGCATATGAGGGGGATGAGAAAAATCAATGTTCATAGATATCCACTCTCTCTCTTCCCTGCACATCCCTTAATCCAAATGATGAATATTCACTCGCATCCTTCCTCTTAAACAGTATAATCCTTGAAACAAACAAAGCCTAAGTCCAGAGTAGTCAATTAATTACATATAAGCATATATATTTGATATAGATTAATGGATTGGTATATATAAATTTAAATAAATTCATATATACTTTAATTATTTTAAAATAATAATGATATTTGAATATCCTATTGTTAAGCTGAAATTAGAGTTTTGAGATAGTTATTTTGAGTTTAAATAAGTTTATTTGTTTATCATATTAGAAAATGTTTTTTTAGTATTGCAAACTTTTGAGGAGAGGAGGGAGAAAATATTTAACATAAGCCTAGCATTAATATATTTTTTTATATTTGAAAAATGATGAAAAATTGCATTAAAAATGTGTTTTCTTTTTTGGATTCTTACTTGAACAATTTATGAATTGTATAAGAAAGAAACAAAAATGTTTTAATCAAGTCAATGGTGAAAGCTTGTTTTCTGTGTATTTTTGTGCAGTTTTCGAAGCTTGAAAACATTGAGTAGTCATTTTCAATGATCTATTATAGAGTTATGAAGATTCCATCAATCAGATAACAATGGATACCTCGTTCAAGGTTTTGTATTGATTCTCTACAAAAGTAGGTAGAAACTTCAAACTTACATTTACGAGATTATGTTATAATAATGAGTTTAAGTATAATCTTCCACTTTTATTCTAATTATGAATATTCTAATTATGAATTTTAATTTACCATCTAAAGGATAGTTATAGAAGTCTTATCCGAATATTATTGAATTCTAATTTTTTTTTTCTCAAAAGTAACTTATAACTAAATAAATTATTTCCTTAAGATTACAATTTTAAAAGTAATCTATTATATTGAAAAGGGGGAACAATATTAAAGCCATTAAATTTACTGTTCCCAATATTTAAAATCTAATTATAAAATATTATATGTAATAATTTGATTATTTTAAATAAATTGAATTAGATATGTAAAAATAATATAAACATCTGGATTTAAATATAGTCTACTAACTTAATTATCTTAATTCATATTTCCTATTTCATAATTATTTTACCACTAAACCAATTAGAATTAATGGTAATGATTAATAAAAAAAAATATTAAGAAAATGTCATAAATCAAAAAAATGTAAATTTTGGGTTATTTTATTTCTTCTTCTTTTTTCTTTTCTTCTTCTTATTTTTGGACTTTTATGAAAAAAATATATATAAAAAACACACATATATATATATATATATATATATATAATTCAAACCAAATTATAAACTAATAGATAAGTAAAAACATCAAAACACTATGGAAAAAAACAAAGATCAAAACACTAGTAAAAAAAAAATGAATTAAAATTTTATACTATTATATTTTAACTTAGGATATGTTCTTAAAATAATAAATGAAAATAAAAATAAAGAGTGAAGTCTGGAAAGGATATATATATATATATATATATATATATATATATATATATATATATATATATATATATATTGTTTTGATCTTTGTTTTTTTCCATAGTGTTTTGATGTTTTTACTTATCTATTAGTTTATAATTTGGTTTGAATTTTGTGGTTGTTTTGATTATTTGCACTAAGTCTTTAGAAGTTTTAGTGCATTTTTTATCTTTTTTTAATTATTGTTTGGAACAAGAGTAAGGAAAGTTATTTTAAATTACAAATGAATTTGATTGTAGTTATAGAATATGATTATTATTAGATTGTTTATTGTAATGAGATATGTTTAAATTTAATTACTAAATACTATATGTACGTTGTTTTGAAAGTTAATATTGGTGTTTTCAGAGTGGTCAAATTGTATTGGTTAATAACCAAGTTGTGTATGCTAAGTAGTAGGAAAATGTACCAAAATCTGTTTTGAATGTATAAAATTGATTTTTTTTAAAACAACTTAATTACTTAGTTGTGATTTTGGCTTGTTTAAGATAACTAAATTTTATTTTAATGAGCACACATATGAGTTTGATTAAAGAATAATATTGTTTTCATGTTTAAAACTAAATACCAAAAGTTAGAATTGAACATATTAAACTGCGGTTTAGTTTTGTAAAACATGTTGAAATTTTATTTTTTACATATTTTTTCTCAAGTAAAAGTCATGATAATATATATATATATATATATATATATATATATATATATATATATATATATCTTTTGATCAAGCCAAAAAAAAAAAAAACAAAGCCAATATCTATTCTTTAATTAAGTATGAGAGTTTTGTTTAAGCAAAAATTCTTCCATATTTAAAATAATGTCACTTAAGGGATAATTATTTGTCCATGTAACAACTACTTACTCAAGTGATACTTTAGGTTAATTTTAATGTATGTCTAAACTCAAGGTGATATGTGTTGATTTATATAAATTTGTATTGATGTAATATTTATATTATTTGAATTTATATTTTGAATAATTATATGGAAATGCATTGAATTAAATGTGTGTTGTAAGGACCTGGAAAATAGTTTTAGAGTATAAGTGATATATTTTAAAAGACATCTTAATATTTTATTATTAAAGTAAAAAGAGTATATAATTAGAAAAATCCATTATTTTATTTAGGTTTCATTTTTAGAAAAAAAACCACCATCTCTATAAATTTTTTTCCTTTTTTTCTTGTGCCTTCTCTAACTTTCTGAACATCTCTATCATTAGAATAACGATTGGAGTCCGTCATTGGATTCCTGACAGTGAATACCACAAGACTGTCCGATCAGAGTTTTAGATAGAGTAAGTTCGTTTTGCTCCTTTTTTTTAGTTAGTTTTTTAAATGTTAAGTCTGTCTTGGTAGATGATGTTGTTGCATATGAGGTTTCTAACTTCATGATTAATTCCAGTTAGCTCAGGGTTTTAGTAATGCAATTAGATTTATTATCAGGACTTTATGATGCAGATTAAGTTACCCTTGAACTTTTGGTAGGTTTGGAACTCTTAGTGAGCATTTGCTCAAACTCAGGTAAAGGAAGCTAGTTTTATTCTTTTTCAATAGAATCCTAGGTTAGAAGATCTACATGTGGGGTGACGTGGTCACCAGTTCCAAATTTTCTTGCAGGATTGCTTGTTTTTTAGTATATTAGAATTTGATTAGGATTAAAATGTGAAATTGTAGATATGGTAGATGTTGTAGAATTATATTGTTTTTTATTTGAATAAGTAAATGAATGTATTTGAATAGTTTGATTAATCACTTAAAGGGTAATGTTTGATGAGTATTGGTTGTTTGATTTTGATGTAGAGATATTGGATATATGGTATTTTAGATTTATAAAGTAGCTAGATTAGAGTAATTATCCAACTCTAGTCAGGAATTTGTTACTTTGGTTTTGCATATTTGATAACATAACAGTTTGAATGAAAAAATTTGGGTGAAAATGTGAAATAGATCTGATTTTACAAGAAGATTCTCCCTCAAGACGATAATAGAATGAAAATATGATGTGCTTTCGGGTCCATTTTTACTCAAGTGAGAGGGGATCTCGCTCAAGCAAAAATTGGGTGAATTTTAAGGTGCTCTTGAGTTCAATCTCGCTCAAGCAAGAGGGTTTTCACTTAGGCAGACCCATTCTCATTCAAGCTAGTAAATTCTCGCTCAAACCAATATAAACAAAATTGAAAACTGAAATTTCTTATTTTTTGCTTTTAAACGGTTGGTTTATTTTTGTTTTATAGTTTTTAATTATAACTTGTGTAAAATTTTATATTATGTATATTTAATTGAAAAATCCTTTAGTTAGATATTTGTGTAATTCTTGGATGAATTTTTGTGTGTTGAATTTCTAAGCTTTGATATGGTTTAATTGTGTGATTTTGGATATTGTGAGATGTGGAATATGAATCTTAATCAAGATATGGTATTTTCAGGAAACTAAAAATACCGTGTTAAGATTGTTTAGGATGTGCATTGACTAGGGATTCGTCTAGAATGAGGTATTCTTACTCTAATGATATTATGGAATTATATAGATGAAGTTATTCAGGTAATGAGAGTTGAAGGAGGTTCATATGAATGAGTAAGTTGTTTGAAAGATAACTAACTTGACCTGTTATATGAGTTAACCCTGTCATACTAGGAGATATGATATTGAGATTATTATGCACATAGTGTTGTGGATTTCACACTGAGATAGTATGACAAGTGCAAATCTCTAAGTCTAAGTCAATGCATGAGTATTCTGGAAATAGAGTTAAGTGTTTGTGTTTTGAGTCAGTACAAGTATGACATGAGAAAGATGAATTATGATAGACACTTGATGGTTTTGTGAAAATTGATGAGAATTGATGACTTTAAGATATTTAAAAATATATTTATATTATAAGTTTTAAAAATAACTAGTTTCCCCTGTCGTTTACATTGTGTTTATTTTCTATAATGTGTGATGATTGTATATTTACAGAGAGCAAATGATATTACAAGTGTTAGAGTTTCTCAATAAAAAGCTAAAGGATGAAAATGTTTATTTTCTTGTAAATATTTTATTTTAATCTTATGTAAATATTTAAAATCCCTATGAAGAGAGATATACATTTGAAACACTATATGAAAGAGTATATATATATATATATATATATATATATATATATATATATATATATAATTCATTAAGATTATTATTATTAAATGTAATAAAATAGAGATGTTACATATATTACGTTTAATTGAATGATTTGAGGTTGCATACTTGAAATGGTATACTAAACACACAAAACTTATTATTACAAAGATATATGCTTGTTTCAATAATTATCTAAATCATATGTGAGTGAGAAATTGAGAAAAAATTCTTACACTAGTGAGACAAAACCTATGAAACTTATACCACCATGTATATAAAAAATACTCAAAAAAAATAAATTAAATATTACCATTAAGTGATCATATATGTTAAATTTAGGTTATTTATTAGAAGGATGACACAATTTACACAACTCTCATAATTTAATTATAAAAAAAATCACATCTACTTTAAGTTTTGGACATCATGGGATATTATAAAGTAGGTAGGTAACGTTTTTATTATTAGTTTAATGCTCAAATGGATATGGTTTTCGTGTATATATCATAGTAAATGTTTTATGATTTTATATATATATTTAAAAAATCTTTTTAGAATTAAACTAATTTAAAGTCAAAACCAAAAAGAATAAAAAATTAAAAAAATTATATTTGAAAATCTAAAACATTGAAATAAAAGAAAATTTAAGATTTAATATAACTTTTTTTAATAGTTGATAGTTTTTAACTCTTAAAAATATAAAAATATTAAAAATCATATACATATATATAAAATAAAATATTAAATATCTTTATCTTTATAAAAGTTAATTTGTAATATAACTAAGTAGTTGTTTTTTTTTTTTGGTATCTGTCTCAACTCTTTACCGTGTCACCCCACCACCTCTCTTTTAAGTGTTCACGTTCTGTGGTTAAAACTATATACTTTAATAAAACGCTAATTAAATAAATTTTACATTAGGTAAATATTTATTATTGAGTTGCTATATAATTAAATTAAAAATATTTTTTTATATAAATTAAATGTTACTTTTTTTAAACTATTCTAATAGCTTATTGAAATAAATTACACGTTGATAAAAATTAACCAAATTATTTCTTTAATAATCAAATTCAATTAGAATTTACATTATTGATTTTTTTTTTAATTTAGTTTTTAAATGTATGTTTCTCTTTAAAGCCAAATGTACTCAAAACGAACCAATCCCCGACCAATCTTTTCTTTTTAAAAAACATATACTCTGATTAAATTTAAAGTATTAGTTTTAAATATAATATTTTATTTTAAAAATGTTAATAAAGTTTGCACACATATATGAGAGATCGATTATTTATGGAATAACTTTAAGAAAACTACATTTTATCCGCACTTTTCATTTTTTTTTCTTAGTCTATTATTAGTTCTAGCAAGTGATCTTCTATAATTATTAGTTGAAAAGAAAATAGAGAATAATAATAAATAATATTTCTATATTTCTATAATTGTTAAATGGAATTGTATAATAGATTAAGATTTAGGATTTACTTGTATGAAGTAGATACAATCCGATTGTTAAATGGAATACTACTTTTATATTTAGTCCAACCCTATATTGAGTCAATGGATATTTTGCTTGGTTTAGCAAATTTAAGTTTAAACTTAAAAAATAAAAGCAAAATTAATTTTAAGTTTAGATATTATAATTTGGTATACAAATAAAGATAAATTCTAATGTATATTTTAAAAATATAACTTTTACTTTTTAAAATATAATTAATTTTTTTATTACATTGTTGAGTAATATCTAAGTCCATTTAAGAACACTTAGTAAAAGAATTTTCAAGATAATTGTTATTTGATAGAATTAGAAGTATAATGATAAAACTATACAATATTAATATACCATTTAATTATTCCAATAATTACATAAATATGTAGATATAATTATCTAAAGCTATAAGTTTACAAAATTAATATAAGATGTAAATCATCCAAATAGGTGACATGAACTTTCATCAATTTTTCACATTTGATAACTTAATTTATATTATTTAGGTTATCACTAGAGTATGAATATATCATTTCATACTTTTTGTAACTTAATATTCACAGCAAGTTATATTAACTCCCAATTTATTATCTCGCTTAGAAACATTTATTTATTCTCATCTCACTCACATGCCAAGCACCACAATTCAATAAACTACATTAATAAACAAAACTATTTTTCAAGAAGTAAAGCATTAGAAAAATATAATGCAAACTTATTTTACGACTAGATCATGCATAAGCATTTTAAAACTAGTTTAATCAGGTAGCACAAGATCATATGATGTATCAAATTTAACAAAAAAATTATACTCAAACCATTCCTCTGGTGGACCATAACTCGTCCTGGTAATCCTGCTTTTTTTTTATATATATTGTCATTATTTATAATTGTTATTTAGGTTATTGTGATTATTATTAATAATAGTAACAAGTTGTTATTAGAGAAACTCGAACTCAAATCCTTTGAGTGAAGAAAAAGTCTAACTATTACATTATACAAATTTTGTTGTGATAATATGATTATTATTATTTTTATCTTGATTATATTTGTTATTATGATTATTATTTTAATAATAATTATTATTATTATGATTCATATTAGTCTTACTATTAGTATTAATAATAATGATATTATTAATTATTAATAATAAATATTAATATTTTAATTTTATTGAGATAATTATTAATAAATTAATAAATGTTATTAATAAGAATAATAACATTATTAATAATATTCATGGATTTCTTCGTAGGTAATACTATGAGTAATAATTTGTAGATAATAATAAATTTACATTCGTAAATAAATTTAATTTTTTCGTAGTGTTAGTTAAACCTAAACTCTCAAATAAATAAATACTTTAAGAAATAAACTTTATTTTATTTTGAACATTTTGCATGTACCAGATTTAAACATATTTTACCATATACACAACACACTTTAAAGTCTCAAATTCAATTAAAATTCAAATATATCATTATGATATTTATATATTCACAAAATATTTTAAACTCAAATTATTTAACAAATCAACTTGATATAATTTTTTTACAAACGATGTTATCGATATTGCATGTAACGAAATCAACTATCTATTAGTTAATTGAAATTTATAACATAACTAGTTTTCTTTACTTTAAATTCTTTATTGTAACAATTTTATCCCCCTTTCCCTTTTATTTTTTTTCCCTCTCTCATTTCACCTTTCTCTCTCTTATCTCTAATTTTCTTCTTCCAGACTTTGTATTTTTTGAATCTAATCACACCCTATATTAGCTGAAGAGTCAAAGACCATTTTTGTTGACTTTGATGACCTTGATTTGATGATTCCAAATCCTTCCATAAAGATCGAAAAGTTGTGTGTGTGTCTAAGTAGATTTTGTTGTATCTTTTTAAAATGCATTATGTTCCAAGTTATCTCCAAGAAAATTTTCTTTTAATAGGTTGATTAAGATTTTAAATCTCTTAAAATTACTTCTACTCGAGTCTTGTGACTATAGTAAGTATTTTTAACTGATTGATTTATCGTACCAATAGGTTGAAAATATCTAAGCTTTTCTAAATGTTTTAAATAGTTTTATTTTTAAATTGTCCTTTATGTTCAATGAAATCAACAAGTTATTTCGAAAAATAAACTAGTTTAAAGTTGTTGATTTTCTTCTGTTAAATAAAAACAGTTTGTTATTTCAAGAAATCAACTTAATGTTTTTAATTGTTTTCTGTTTCTATAATTGAACTATTTTAATTAACTAAACTATTTTGTACTTTATTAAAAACTTATAAGAAGGGATAATTTGTACATTTCAAATTATGAAATTGAATCAAAGAAACATAAAGTTTGCTTTTAACATCTTGGATAATTTCTTTGCTTTTTGGATCATTCTTGTATCATGGAGAAGATGTTTCTAAGTATGTATTCTTTTGTACTATCTGCTATAACAACTCAGGTGTTTTCAAACCTTTACTTCTATCCTTGTTTGTCTTAAATCAGATTTAGATGGGGTTTTTGTGTATTTGTTGTTGGCTGTGAGTGATAGTTCTTGTAGGGTTCAAGAACTAAACTCATGGTTGTTTAATTATGTAAACTTATATTTTGTTTAATGAATTCTTAGTTGGTTTGTTGAGGATTGGACATAACTCTTGTGTTAAGAGTAAACCAATATAAAATTTTTGTATGAATCTCTCTATCCCTCACCTTGCAATCTTTATTTGTTGCATATCTGATACTTATAATATTTCAATTAATTGAACAAAGATTAAACTGGTTGATATTTGTTACATTTGTTTGTTAATCATTTTATAATCGGTTGAACAAAATAATCAACCAATTGATTTTATCAGAATTTTCAATCTGACTTCTAGTTTTGTGAAAATATTTTGAAAAACAATTCACCCCCTTTTGTTTTAAGCCAACAATTCTAACAACTTCTACCCAATCATATTTTCAAACAGAATAAGTTCATGACTACCTTATAGATGATTTATTCTCTTCATTTCCTTATGATTTTTTCATCAATCTTAGTGGAATCTATTGAGAAAAATGATTTTCTCAACTTGGTTAACCTCAAACTAAAATTTGGTTACGTTTGGATATATTAGTCTAGGTTTCTAGCTTTTTGAGTGATTCTCTACTTGAGTTAGAACTTCCCTTAGAATAAGGAATTACAAGTAGAAAAAAATATTTATGTTGTTTTTTTTATAGAACCTTAGGATAGATGACATAGATGTAAATGTGACGTGGTCACAACATTTTGAGTTCTATGCAAGAACAATGTTTGTCTGAAAATTGTTTGAATGATTAATATTGAATTGAAACAAGTAAAGGATGATGTTTAAACAAATATTGATATGGATTAATAATTTTGAAATGTTTAGAAGTTGTATTATTAGAATATTTTTCAAAATATCTTTGAAAACTGATTTGATTATGTTGTTGAGGCTGTTTTTTCTGATATTTGTGCTCAAGCGTGTTGAACCAAGTGATGTTCAATGTTTTGAAGAATCCAAATCCTTTGAAGGATGATGAAGCCTCTGCTTTGCTTGATGCTGCTGTGCTGGTTTAAAACTTTGTTCTGGGGTAGTTTAATGTTGTAATCCACCCTTGGATTAAATCTCAAAGCAATTAGCATCTCAATCTTTAAACAAAGTAAAGTGTTTTTCAAACTAAGTTGAAACAACCGATTGTTCTGTCGAAACAACCGATTGTTTACACTTAGATGTTTTGAGAAAGTTTGAAAACTGTTTTTGAATGAAGAAAACTGTTAAGTAACAAAACAACCGATTGATTCGAGGAAACAACCGATTGTTTGTTCTGGAACCTTAACAGAAAAACTATTTTCTTTGACTGAGCTTTAAATGATTTGAAACTGAATACGCTCCAGTCATTAAATGCTTTGACCAATCTTTTTGAAAGCAATTAAGGGTTTGTTAAGATTTGATAACAAACTATTTTATATAAATTCAGAAAAACTGTTTTTAAAATAACAGAGATCTTTTGAAAAAGTTTTTCTAAGAGAGTTTTTCAAAGTGCTGAGATTGCTTAAGAGTTTTGTGATTGATCAAGGTGCTGGGATAGGATTCTACTTGTATTGATTTCAAATCTTCATCTGTAACAAGTGTAATCTTTGTAAACTGCTGAAACAATTCTTCTGTGTATTGTTGCTGAGATTGGCTGTGTGTTCTTGAGGTGTTCAAGATCAGCAATCTTAGTGTTGGCCAAGGAGAGTGTGTGTCTTGAGGTTTTCAAGGTCATTCTCTTGGTTGTTGTGTAAGTGATCAAGGTGTGATTGCTTAGTGGATGTAGCTCTGGGTTGGAGTGAACCAGTATAAACAACTCTGTACAATCTCTCTATCCCTTATTCTTTAAATTCAGTTTGTTTGTTGTTTGCTGATATAAACAACCGATTGTTTCGAAGAAACAACCGATTGTTTTCTTGGCAGTGCAGTTTTGCTTACTGTTTTGGCTAACTGAATTGCTTAATCAATTGGTTTTTGAAATAAATTCATTCTAGCTTCAAAAAGTTTGCGAAAACCTCTTTAAACAATTCACCCCCCTCTAGTTTAAAGCCATAATTCCTAACAAAGCGAACCAATTCTCGCTCAATCAAAAATAACCCTACAACTTAACCTAGTTTTTAGTCATGTTGTCGATCAAGAGAAGAATTTGTTCCCAAGTGAAAATAGAACTGGAAATCAACCATTTCTGCCAAATTTTTGCTCAAACTAAAATATTCTCACTCAATCTAAAAACAATTTTTTCTTTCTTTCTTTTTCTTCTTGTCTCTTCAATGGATTAAAATTATATATGAATATTTATTTTAAATGTTAAATGAATATTAAGTTGTTAATTTATTTGGTTTTGTATTTTTATTTAAATAATTATATTGTATGATGATACTTACTAAGATTGATGGAATTTGTATGAATTTTTTGTCACATATTTGGAATGATATGTAAACTATTGTTTGATTTGTATATTAAATATTGAGACCTATGTAGTTCCAGAGATCCCACTACTTCATTGATTATCTAAGTCACATAGATTAAGATATCAGGTGGTGACAAGCTAAGGGGAAAGTTCTTGCACACTACATGTGATGCTCGACTTGGTTGTAATGAATTTACCCTGATTCATTTTCTTAGTTTCACTTGTAAATCTAAATATTGTGTATTGGATTGAATGTTAGTATTTGGTAGAACATACTTAATATGAGTCTCTGAAAGACGTTAGTTGATATTTCGCTTGTTGAATATCCTTGATCTTATAGATCCATGTGTGATGAGCATATGATCATATAGGTGTCAGAGGATCTAGATGACTTTAGGATATTGTTTTGAACCTTATATTGTAAATATTTGTATTTCTGTAAGCTCTAATCATGTATTAGAAATGTTTTTAAAAACTCTAAGCTTGTATAGAAACATGTAGAACTTATATTGTAATAATTAAATGCAATTTTTGGATGGTACAAATATAACTTCAAATTTAAATTATATAATCTTTTATATTATAATAATTCACAATTTTTTTTTTTACATATGATAATTATTAAAATATATAATTACTTAATATTATGATTTCATTCAATACTTAATCAATACTATAACTAATACGGATCAGACTTAGTCTATTAAGCAAAATTATAAATTAAAATATAACTTTTTCAAGTAAACAACTACTATAAGAATTTCTTCAAAATTAATTTAAAGTAACTAATAAATAATTTATTCAAATTAACCAAGACAATAAAATAAATAAAACAACTTAAATACATAATAAATAAACACATGCATAAACATATTCATTCAACTCAACTTATTTTAAAATATTTCAACACAACAATATTTACACTCATTTTCAATTAAATACACACACAAAACTATAAATTTAAAAACAAAATGCATACCTAGAAGACAAGAAGTTGATGGACGAAGAAGTGACTGGCCTATTTTCTCAAGGACTTGGCACCAAGAACAACACCTCAAAACACCCACATGAAATTAAAATCCAAACAAACATTATTCAAAAATCTGGAACAACATAAACGATTATGGTTTCTCTTAAAACATAATCATAACCGATTATCCACAATTTTCAAGAGCATAATCGATTATGTTTTGCCTTAAAAAACAAACATAATCGATTATCTACACCTTTTTAACAACATAATTGATTATGCTTTTATTCAAACACATAGGGTAATCGATTATGCTAAAAAAATATGAAGATAATCGGTTATGCATCGTGGATAATTGATTATGAACTACTTTTTACGGGTTAATCAATTACGTGGCATGTGTTTTCGTATGTTTAATCGATTATGTTCCTTCAAATGAAAAATCTTATCTCAATGTCTTAGAAGAGCACAAAATTGGGCACCAATTTGCTTCACTCACCACACCAACAACAATTACTCACTCTAAACCAAGATCCTCACACACAATGCACACAAAATTCTGAAAACGAGATGCATGCCAGACCAATAAACGTGAATGTTAAATATTGAGCTACCTTATTTATTGAACCTTTGCAAAACTCATCTACCAATTTACCAGCATTCAACTCGGTCAAGATGCCCATGTGAAGAATCAGGAATCTAATCTCTACATGCTCTCCACGGAATATGTTCTATGCATGCATAAAAGGCACAATCTAAAATACACACTTAGGCACAATGTAAAATCAAGTAATGGCATAGAGAAAACAAAGCAAATTTTGAGGGCAAAAGTGTTATCACATGCAAGCTAACGTGACTTTCTCCACTCATATTTGCTAAGGTGAGAAGAAACCCTAAACATTCATCCCCCCATTTTCATGCCCCCACATCCATGCAAATTGGTGGAAACAAACACAGACCATCCCCAATATGTGTTTGCATGAACAGTCCACTCTATAAACAAACAGAGTGTAAAGTTGGAGAGGATGAGAAAGAAAAAAATTGAAGAGGTACGAAGAAAATGGGTGTTTCTTCCTACACCCCTACATTTTTCAAAATACCCAAATTACCCTTGCTAGTTTTGGGTGATTCTGAAATAAGGGGTGTTCCATAAACAAAAGTGGTTTCTAAATAGGAAATATGGAAGATAAAAAACATTTCGTAATATCTTTTCTGGAACACATTTTTTAACTTCCAAAATGGTAAATCCGAAATTCATAAAATGTGTTCCAGAAAGTATATTTTGAAAACATTTTAATCATTTTTAAAAAGGGTAAAACAGTCTTTTCCAAAAAAATAGGGTGCAAGGAGAAATTTGTTGGGGTGCAGGGAGAAACATACAAAGAAAAGTGAACCATGTTCAAATTTTGGAAATTAAGAAGAACATTTGAATCTTTTCTTTGCACCTCCTATATTTCTCAAACTCACTCCACTTTATGTTTCTTTATATAGCAAGCCCATGTATTTAGTATTCTTCTCAACCCAATCTGTTATCTTCCCTTTAAATCCAAAACTAACCACATACATCACACATATCTTAAATTAAATAAAGTTTAAACATTTATTAAATTTAATTATCCGTTTTTAAATTAATTCACACTTATTAAAGTACAAAAATAAATAAGTCCTTACAAGTAGTTTTAAGAGGTTAATACATCCATTAATGTGAATAAATATCTCATTTTAAGAGTAAGCAGTCAAAATTTTATCGATCAAAAAAATGAATACAGAAGGAAGAGTTAAGAAAGTAAAATTTTACTTATTTTATTTTTCTCTTAAAAAAACAATAATCTTATTATGCAGAAAAATACACACATTATTCACCTATTATTTATGGTAATCATTGATTTCAACATCATATTTGAGTTTTTTCATTGTATATGATTTTTAGAAAATCATTATAATTTAGATGTAGTATTGGAACATGTGTTTTGAAATTGTATGTTTTTTTCAGATTTTTCCCCAAATAGTCCGCTTTTGGAAATTAATTTTCTGAATAGCACAATTCCAAATTTAATTCCTTGGATACTATTTTTGTTCACGTTGAGAATGTGGTTCCTAGAAATTTGAATTCTCACATTTGTTTCTTATTATGCAAGTTGGGTTTTGAAAACAATTGAAATTATTTAGATAATAATGAGTTTGATCTCTTTTACTGAGACGGTATACAGTTTGAGTCCGTATAACCCTAATATTCCTATAAGTACTCATAATATTCAGAATATTTAGGATCGAATATATATCATTATTAACATTATTCCTAAAAATAAAAAATAATTTTTAAATTTCTATCCAAACATATTCATATTCAACAGAATAATATTAATATTGTACCTGTCTGGAGAGGGAGGAGCCCAAGTAACACTTTGACAGGTAACACAATTGATGATGTATCAGTATTCTTTGAGCTTCTTCAAGACTCTTTCCTTTGTTATTGATGCTCGGACGGTCAAGTCAGTGCTATTGTTCTAGGTGTATTCTTGAGAAATATGAAAACGTACCTTACTCCTTTCTCAATAGCTCTATTTATAGTGTTGGTTCGTGGGCTTTTACCCCTATGGGCTGGACATCAGTTGTTAACTGACCTGCGTAGCGGTTCCTTAATGTCAGGGAAGTGTATCTTTCAATTTAATCAACTTTATTCGTTATATTAGAGATATTTCCTGGATATTCCGAAATGTATTTTGACTCATTCAACGCTAGTTGTAACTGTTATTTATTGTATTCATTATGTATGTTGTTATTTGACTCGGGTGATCGGTTACCGAGGCTGAGACTGACTCGTTCAGTCCCAACCGGTACAAATATTAGTATATTAAGCTTGATGGCCTTCACATGTTGAGCTCTCCTTGGATGTTGAAGATGGTGCGGAAGCAATGGTTGAAATGAGCAAGACCCTCCTAGGAGTGATGGTGATCTTGAAGGTGCATGAAGTGTATGAGAGTAGGGAGGTTTGGCCAACCCTTGGTGAGGTGAAGGAAAATGAAGATCAATTCCTAGAAGCTAGGAGAGAGCAAAGCTTGGCACAAATTTGGCAGCATAACTTTACTCATATTAATCTTGAAAATACAAGGTGTAGGCTACCCTTTTTTATAAGCTAAAGGGTGACCACCAAGCTTAACCTAATTCTAATGAAATGTGCCACAAATGTAATGTAATTTTGGTCACATGGAACACACACACTCACACATGGCCGGCCCTAGGTGCTAGAATGTTCCAACGTGGGCACCAAGCTAGGATACATCAAAAAGTGAGCAAGTTTTGCTTTCTACACTACACTAATCTACTAAGCTACCCCTGATGGGCCTCCAAGTAGCATGTACAAGGTCTTCTCCCTCCCATCTGTGGCTTGACTCATTTGGGCGTGAATGTGCTTGGCCATGGACCTTGTGAGAGGTCCTAGACAGTCTAGGCTCCCTCCTAGACGCTCCTCATGTAGCTCCTCCTTGTTTTGTGCTAGACGCTCTCCATGTGGTTCTAGACGGTCTAGTCTTGGCCCTTGGCTTTCATGGTGGGGTGAGCTTGGCTTCTCTCCATCATCCCCTCCCCCTTGGAAAGGATTTGTCCTTAAATCCAAGTCTTCATTGGTACCTACAAATGGAGATAGGTCAATTACATTAAATGTGTCATGCACTCCATATTCAAGAGGTAGGTCCAACTTGTATGCATTGTTGTTGACTCTCTTGAGGACTTGAAAGGGTCCATCTCCTCGGGGACTTAGTTTGGACTTCCTTTGAGTGGGAAATCTATCTTTTCGAAGATGAAGCCAAACTAAGTCTCCTTCCTCAAAAATCATTTCTCTCTTCCCCTTATTGTGGTATTTTGCATACTTCTCATTTTGTTGTTGTATTTGAAGCTTAACCTTCTCATGAATTTTCTTAACAAAATCGGCCTTGATTGCTCATTCCTTATGCACAAAATCTTGTGGATTAGGAAGGGGTAACAAGTCCATAGGTGTGAGAGGATTAAATCCATATACTACTTCAAAAGGAGAAGCATTAGTAGTCTTGTGGACTACTCTATTATAAGCAAACTCAATGTGGGGAAGGTGCTCATCCCGAGATTTGTGGTTTCCCTTCATGATAGCCCTAAGCATAGTTCCTAGAGATCTATTGACTACTTCGGTTTGACCATCCGTTTGAGGATGACAAGAAGTGGAAAATTGTAGTCTTGTTCCAAGTTTACTCCAAAGAGTTTTCCAAAAGTGGCTTATAAACTTGGGATCTCTATCGGACACTATACTTCTAGGTATACCATGGAGTCTCACCACTTCTCTGAAGAAGAGCCTAGAAATATTTTGAGCATCATCTACCTTGTGGCATGGAATAAAATGAGACATTTTGCTAAAACGGTCCACTACCACAAAGATAGAGTCATGGCCTCTTGCAGTCCTAGGGAGTCCTAAAATGAAATCCATGCTAATGTCTTCCCAAGGAGCATTTGCAATCGGCAAGGGAGTGTAGAGTCCATGAGGCATTGCTCTAGATTTTGCTTTCAAACATGCTATGCATCTAGAACAATGTCTTTGGACATCTTTCCTCATGTGTGGCTAACAAAATTTTACTTTCAAAATGTATAGAGTCTTATAAACTCCAAAATGGCCCATGAGTCCCCCCTCATGTGATTCTTTGACAAGGAGTTTCCTATGTGTGCCTTGGGGAATGCAAAGTTTTCCTTCTTTAAAAAGATATCCCTCGGACACATAGTAACCTCCTTGCGCTCTATGTTGACATTGGGCATAGATGGATGAAAATTCTTGATCATCTTGATAAAGCTCTCTTATGTGATCAAATCCAAGAATTCGAGCACCCAATTTTGAAAAGAGTGTATGCCGTCTTGAAAGAGCATCGGCCACTATATTGGTGCTTCCTTTCTTGTACTTGATTACATAAGGAAATTGTTTAAGAAATTCCATCCATTTAGCATGTCTCTTGTTGAGCTTGTGTTGGCCCTTTAGATATTTTAGAGATTCGTGATCACTATGGACTACAAATTCTTTGGTCACAAGGTAGTGTTCCCAAGTCTTTAGGGCTCTCACAAGAGCATAAAGCTCTTTGTCATAGGTGGGGTAATTGAGGGTGGCACCATGGAGTTTTTCACTAAAATATGCAATGGGGTGACCACCTTGCAATAATACCGCACCTATGCCTACTCCCGATGCATCACATTCTATCTCAAAAGTTTTGGAAAAATTTGGGAGAGCTAGAATTGGTGCATTGGTGAGTTGAGCTTTTAGCCTTTGGAAGGCTTGCTCATGCTTATCATTCCAACAAAATGCAACATTTTTTTCACAAGTTCATTCAAAGGAGAAGCTAGACTTGAAAAATTAGGCACAAACCTTCTATAAAAGCTAGCTAACCCATGGAAACTTCTTACATCACTTACATTTTGTGGAGTGGGCCACTCTTGGATGGCTTTGATTTTCTCGGGGTCAACATGCACCCCCTTTTGGTTGACTATGAAACCTAAGAAAACTACACTATCTACACAAAAGGTACACTTATCCCTATTGGAAAACAAACTATTTTTCCTAAGCACTAGAAGGACCTCCCTAAGGTGACTTAGATGATCTTCTAGGGTTTTACTATACACTAATATATCATCAAAATACACTACTACGTATTTACCTATACAATCCCTTAAGGTGTGATTCACGAGCCTCATGAATGTGCTAGGGGCATTAGTGAGCCCAAAGGGCATCACTAACCACTCATATAGTCCAAATTTGGTCTTAAAAGCGGTTTTCCACTCATCACCCTCTTTGATTCTTATTTGGTGATAACCACTTTTAAGGTCAATTTTGGAAAACATGGTGGACCCATGCAATTCATCAAGCATGTCATCAAGCCTTGGGATTGGATGCCTATACTTGATGGTGATGTTGTTGATTGCTCTACAATCACAACACATGCGCCATTTTCCATCTTTTTTGGGCACCAACAAGACAGGTACAACACAAAGGCTTAGGCTCTTTTGAACCCAACCCTTCTCCAACAAGTCTTGAACTTGTGACTCTATCTCCTTGGTCTCCTCGGGGTTAGTTCTATAGGCGACCTATTTGGTAGGCTTGCCCCCGGAATCAAGTCAATTTGGTGTTTTATACCTCTAATGGGAGGGAGTCCATTGAGTCCCTCATTAGAGAATACATCATCAAATTCACTTAAAAGTTTTTCTACTTTAGGAGGTAGACTCATAAGTTCACTACTTGTAGCAGTGCATGCAAGTGTTCCTTTACTAAAGACAAGGCTTGGTTGTTCAACAAGAAGCAAATTTTCCAAGATGTTTTCAAAAGGCTTCTCTTGTTGAGCAACCTTGGGGGAAGGAACACTCTTCTCCCACTCCTTCCTATCCCTAAGGACTTTTTCCTTTTCAATCTCTCTTTTCTTTTTCTTTTCCTCATCCCTCTTTTCTTTCATTTGTATTTGGTCTTTCATCACTTGGGAATGTGGTAAAGGACTAAGTACAAACTTTTTATGCTTATGGGTGAAGGAAATCTCATTAGTAAGACCATCATGCAAGATTTTTTTATCAAATTGCCATGGTCTTCCTAAGAGTATATGGCAAGCTTCCATAGGCACTACATCACATAAAACCTTGTCTTTGTAGTTCCCTATGGAAAACTTGATTTCCACTTGCTTATCTACACTTAGTTCCCCATTCTCATTTATCCATTGCAACTTGTATGGCTTAGGATGAGGGATTACTTGTAGATTGAGCTTTTCAACCATTCTAGAGCTACAACAATTGCAACTTGATCCACTATCCAGAATGAGAGAACATATATTTTCTAAAACTTTACATCTTGTGTGAAAGATGTTCTCTCTTTGTGTCTCCATGGATGCACTAGGATGATTGTTGAGGGTTCTCCTAATCATTAGCAATTCTCCCTCTAATGGATCTACCCTCTCATCCTCTCCCCCTTCCTCTCTTTCACTTGGCTCATCCTCGCCACTAGTGTACTCATCTACACCTTTCAAAAGCAAAGTCCTTTGGTTTGGGCATTGTGCTTGCACATGCCCTCTTCTATAGCACTTAAAGCACTTAACGTCCCTAGCTCGGATGGGTGGGGTGGAGGCATCTTTGGCTAAGGGTTTGGTAGTTTCCCTAGGTTTTTCTTTTGATGTACTACCCTCCCTTCTATATTCTCTCTTGGGATAGGAGTTAGAGTAGGATCCAACCTTTAGACTTGAAGTTTTGCGCAAATTTTGTTGCTCAACTTTAATGTAAAGTTGGACCAAGTCATTCAAGTCTTGGTATGGAAGGAGTTCTACTCTATCCCTTATCTCAAGTGAGAGGCCACTAAGGAACCTAGCTATGGTGATATGCTCCTCTTCTCTAATGGAGGCTCTCATCATGTAGAGCTTCATTTTTTGTCTATACTCCTCAACACTCATATTGTTTTGCCGGAGTCTTTGGAGCTTGTCCATCAACTCCCTATGGTAGTATGAGGGTATGTGGCGACGTCTTAGGGCTCCCCTAAGGTCGTTCCAATATTCAATTGGAGGTTCCCTATGAAGACGTCTTTCTCTTTCGAGAGAGGTCCACCAATACATGGCGTTCCCTTGGAAGCTAAGGGTGGCTAGAGGTACCTTGCGTTCTTCACTCACCCTATGGCAAGCAAAGAGTTGCTCTACTTTCATCTCCCAATCTAGGTAGGTTTCTACACTCTCCTTACCATGGAAATGAGGTAGGTCTACTCTAACCTCCCTTGGGCCCTCTTGCTCCCTTTGCCTATTTCTTCTAGGGGGTGGTTGGTAGTAGTCATACATTCTAAGGCTTCCCTCCCCTAAAGACTCTTGGACTTGTGAATGAGATGCATGAGTTTGAGATTTTTTTGATTTTTGTGACTTCTCTTCTTGGGCTTTAGTCAACTCATTAATTTTAGACTCATTCTCCAATTGTCTAAAAGAAATCATTTGCACGACTTGTGAAACTTCTTCTAAAAGAGTTTTTATAGATTTTAATTCATTTTCAATAGACTTTGGAGAATGAGAAGAAGAAGACATGACTAAAGCTTTGTGTGTAGAAGTATTTTACCTTGAGAAAATTTAGGGAAGTCAAAGAAGGTAGTCTTCCAGGTAAGGGAGGTGAGTCACAATGGACTACTTAAATACCAAGCCTTGCCTTAGCCAAAGACTATCCCTCAATGTCTTCACACAAAGCTTTCTCTTAGTAAACCACTTAAAACACAATAAAGTTGAAGAAATCCTTTTTGATGCAAGAAAACAATGCAAACTAGCTAATTAACCAAGCAAAGAATTAACAAACTTAAACAAGGCAAGACAATTAGCAAATGTAATTAATTAAGCAAGGAAAACAATTAAAAACAATTAACACATGCTAAACCAATTAAAGTCTACACTAGTCGGTTCTAGGTGAGGCTTCTTGGACACTTGGAGCCCTTGAAGACACATTCACCGTCTAATCACGTAATTAAAGAAGTAATTAACAAGGTTAAGTTGCAAAGAAGATTAAGAAAACCCCCTTTGTAGATCCTTGTTTTGCTATTGGCACTCCCTTGGTTGTCTTTTCTTTGTTGGGCCCTCCAAGTGTTTGTGGTGTTTTTGGGTAATATTTGTTTGCTGCCCTTGCTTTGGCTCCTCTTAGAATTAGGAAATTAATTCTCCAATCCAGCACCTATCACACAAGCTAGACCTCACTCAAGTTAAATTTCTACTCAAATAGGCACCAATTGAGAAACAATTCCAGCACCAAATTTAGAGACCAAAGGATTAAAGCAAGAAACAAATTAATTAGAAAAACAGTACCACCAAATGGAGTTAAAATTGTGACAGCTAAAAAGAGTTCCAAAGAAATATAAAACAAGCAAAAAAAAAAAAAGGTACTCAAAGAAAGGTAGGCACACAAAGTGAATCCTAAGAATAGCACTAGAATTGATTTAAAAAAACAAAAACAGCACCACTGAAAAACTGTTGTGGCTAGAAAACGTGATTTTCCCCAATTTATGCTGAGCTGTCCTTTACAGATTTGCCTCTGAAAATTGATATGCAAATATTTCAAGATCTCAACAAAATTCTGGGACAGATTTCACCCAAAACGCATGAACCATTTTTTTTTAATAAATTTTGCAAAAACAGTGTTCAATTACGCCAGCTGGAGCGCCCAGATTTGCACACTGTTTTTAAAATATTTATCATTTTTTTTCTATTTGTTTTTTTTTACCTGATTCTTTTTTTTTTCTTTTCAATAACACCTCAATCTTGCATATTCTAGAGAATCAAAACTTTCCTATGTGGCAAAATAATTTTTCCTAAGCAAAAACAGCCAGCACAGATTGATGCAAAACAGGGGATTCTGTGTAAAATGGAAAAACAGCAAGATATACTAAAAGACACAAAGGAAAAAGATGTGAATGAATTTGTGTAGAACTAAAACACAAATATGAACTCAACATAAAATTAAAAAGGCACCAAAAGCTCAAAAACCCAGCAGATTCAAATCAAACTTTTAGACCAAAATCAAGAAACAAATAAGCCAAACAAAGTACTACTTATGATTTTATGACATTTTGGAGAAACATGACTTAGACAACATATATAGATTCAAAAATTAAAGACTCAAAGAGCATAAAATGAACCAAAATAAAAATTGCAATAAAGACTCAAAACCTAAAAGAAAAACAGCAACACAAAGGTGTATGGAATCCTACCAACAAAATTGCACAAAGATTGCTCAAGAACAATTGAACAAGATGCACCAATTGGAATTTCCAAACAGCACACCAATTCAAATTAAAAATTAAAAAAAAAAACCAGCAAGACAAGTATGGAAAACAAAGATGAACAACAAGGATTAAAGAAGAACTCAAAATTAAAAAGCACCAAGAACTACTCATCTTTGAAGAACCCCATGCTCATGATACCAAATGAAGGCCTTCACATGTTGAGCTCTCCTTGGATGTTGAAGATGGTGCGGAAGCAATGGTTGAAATGAGTAAGACCCTCCTAGGAGTGATGGTGATCTTGAAGGTGCATGAAGTGTATGAGAGTAGGGAGGTTCGGCCAACCCTTGGTGAGGTGAAGGAAAATGAAGATCAATTCCAGAAGCTAGGAGAGAGCAAAGCTTGACACAAATTTGGCAGCATAACTTTACTCATATTAATCTTGAAAATACAAGGTGTAGGCTACCCTTTTTTATAAGCTAAAGGGTGACCACCAAGCTTAACCTAATTCTAATGAAATGTGCCACAAATGTAATGTAATTTTGGTCACATGGAACACAGACACTCACACATGGCCGACCCTAGGGTACATCAAAAAAAGTGAACAAGTTTTGCTTTCTACAGTACACTAATCTACTAAGCTACCCCTAATGGGCCTCCAAGTAGCATGTACAAGGTCTTCTCCCTCCCATCCGTGGCTTGAATCGTTTGGGCGTGAATGTGCTTGGCCATGGACCTTGTGAGAGGTCCTAGACGGTCTAGGCTCCCTCCTAGACGCTCCTCATGTAGCTCCCCCTTGTCTTGTGCTAGACGCTCTCCATGTGGTTCTAGACGGTCTAGTCTTGGCCCTTGGCTTTCATGGTGGGGTGAGCTTGGCCTCTCTCCATCAAAGCTAGTCTAAAAAAATGGAGACTTTAGACTAAAAATTAAAATGAATTTGGTTTACTTTCTACATTCAAATAAGTACTTTTATGTTTCTTCTTTATGAATATGATATTTTTTGGACATTTCTAATAATATCAAGTTTGATTCCTATTTTTAATTTCTGGAATTTTAACCCCCATTAGCAAGGACCAAAAGTTCCCAAAATTTGTTTTTTGGGGAGCTAAATTTTCAAGGTATTTTTTTTTTTTTGATAATGAATAGGAATGACTTTTGGTTCCTGATGGGCTGAATTCGGGGGGCAGTTTTCATACGCCAAAGTCAAAAATTATTTTCAATTTTTATTTTTTATTTTCGATGTTGGAGTGAAAGAGATGTGGATTTTCCGATGGTGGATGACTTATAGAAACTTAATTTATTTTATTTTCAGCATTAAAGTAGTATGAGTGTGGTCCATTAAAGAATCATAATTTTGATATATATTTATTATTATTATAGTGTCTAAAACTTCATCAAGAGTGAACTATTATCCAGAATTAAAAAAATGATACATAATTTTTTTTATTAAAAACAGGAGAATAAATTTTAAATGAGAGAAAATTAATTATTTAGTCATGTAAGGTTGAATATAATTTTGTTTGATAGAGCAATAAAATATTTTCAAATTTGAAAATAGGAGTACATACATATAAACCTATAAACCTTGAAAGTTAACTAAAAATTGAAATGATTTAAAAAAATGCAGTTGGAAATATTAATAAATTAAAAATAATTGATAATTTTAATTTTGATGCATTAAAAATAAATGTATTGATTGTAAAAAATAGAAATATTTGTAATGGTTAAAAAAATTAAATATATATATATATATATATATATATATATATATATTGAAAAAGAAATAAGTTTTTAAAAAATAAATATAAAATAATAAATTTAAAATATTTAGTTTAAAATTTAATTTGTTTGTGAGAATGAAGAAACTAAAAAATAGAAAACTATTAATTTTATTGTTGAAAAATAAATAATAATATTATTAGTGATGACACTAAACCCTAAACTGAAATTAAAAAAAAGTAATAATAAAGTTATATATAACAAAAAAATCAAAGTGTTTAAAATGTAAAGTTAATATAGATTGGTGTTAATGATATTTATTTTTATTATTATTGATAATCATGTTAATTTGAAGTAAAAAATATAATATATAATTATAAAAAAATTAAAATCAATTAATATTAATTAATAATGAAGATAAAAATAATATTGGAATGAGAAGTTGGACTCTAAAATTTGGCTCTCCAAAAATCAAATTTTGGTAACTTTTTTTTTTCAGAAATAAAAAACACATGTGAAAATTCGATTTATTGGGAATTGAATTCTCATCGTAAGAAAATGGTATTATCAAATAATTAAATCTCAAATAGTGTTATTTAGGAATTTTTCATGTATGATATTTTTTTCAATCATTTAAACTCCGTAATTATAAATTTTACTAGTTCAGTTTTTTTTACTGTTATTGTTAATATTTGAGCAATCATAGATTGATATGTTAAGTGACATTTATATTCACTTGACAATGAATATATTATTATTTTATTTTAAAAAATATATTATTTTTTTTGTAAAACATAATTTTATCATTAAAAAGGATTGTAAAAGGAAAATAAGAGAAAAAACTATTGTAAATAATTTTTTTTCTTAATATTTCTGCATTGCAAGTAAGGAGAAGTGATTTGTTTGGAATTGTTAAAGTTGTTTTCACAAATAATTGAAATTAAAAAGCTCCCACTGCACGTCATCATTTTATTGGACTATGAAAAGTTCTTTTTGAAGATTCATTGTAACATAAATAGTTATTTCCCTTGCACATTGGACCATAAATTTGTGTATTTATGAAAACATTTTCTTAAACTTTTTATTCATTAAAGTTGTATATTTAATTAAGTATTTCTATGTGTCTTTAATATCATATTCTAGTATTTTCAAAATTTTGTAAGAATTTTTAGGTTTTTTATAAGTTTTACAAGAGTTACTTAGTTTAAGTTTACTCAGGTTAAGAAGTTTGAATTATTATTTTCCTTTATAAATTGTATTTCATGAATATATAATGTTTAAAATAACTTTATTATCTATAATTATTTTTGTGTTTTTATCTTTAGTAATGTCTTCTAGTTTAATTTACATATTTTGGGTAAGTTATCTAAAATCTTTGTGATATATTTATTTTAAAGTTTTGAAATTTGTCAATAATAGTTGTAATGTACTTAACACTTAATCAATAATTTAGTCATCTATCATCTTGAACGTTTCATATTATCTCTGCAAAGTTGTAATCAGTTTCTTTGTAGGTGATTCAAATGACATCCCACAACTCTTTTTATAGTCTTGTATTTACAATATATTTGTTATATTTAAATTTAGATAAAGATATAATTGATGATGTATCTTACTTTGATATTCATTCAAAGTATGTTTTATTCTTCTCTAGTGTACTCTGTTTGTAGCTTTGTCACCATGATATTTCTTTTTTGAATAATTTATCTCGTAATTATTCATGAACTTAACATATATTTTCATCTTGTTCTTCAAGTAGATATAGCAATCTTCATTAAAGGTGGACAATCCAATAAGAGATGTCTATTAGTCATATACATTCTTTCCATTGTCAACTAGGTTTTTTTTTTTTTTTTTTTATCTAACTTTTGTTATAATGCTCAACCCTTTTTAAAGTTTAGTTCTAATATCAAATTATCAGTGTAGAAGTAACATAAAAGGGGTTTAATTGTGTTTATAAATTTCCTTGCACTCACAATTTTTTATTTTACTTTTCAGAGAAAAAAAAATCATGTAAAATTAGTTTTAGATTAAAGAAGGGAAGGGAAACAAAATGCACTCAATATTTGTATACTAGTTCATTTCAACCACCAATAATAGGTTAAGTTCTTGGAAAAACTTACAATTTCACCAAAAACTAAGGATTATGTAGTGTTGATATTCAACCATTTTTTCTTCTACCCAAGTGTTATTTTTGCTTGTTTTTTCAAATAATTAGAGCAAGTATTTTTTGCATGGTAGTTTTTTTAATACTTTTTTCTCACTCCCAAATAATAATAAAAGTCTTACGACTTAAAATCTCTAAGATAAATAAATGTAAAATACGAACTTTTTACACATGTCAAAATGTTTTTGATGACTTATTTTTTATAAAAAGATTTGTGGATAGTTAAATAATCTTGTTCTTTGAAAGTTCTTAATATCTACATGTTTGTAAAAGTTTTATACACTACTTTTCAAAAAAACATTATTGTGAGACGTTGAAACTCATCTCGAAATATTTTAAGCACTTATTTTCACCACTTTTTCCTTCTTTAAAATCATATCAAAATTTATGATAAAGAAAGTATAATCCATATGCACAACAATACAACATTTTTACATATGACATTATTTTCAATCTATCATTCACTATATCATAATCATTGATCTTTCTTAAAAGTTTGATTATAAGATATCTAATAAATGAGTATCTCATCATCAATTTCATAACTCACAAAAATCTCAAATTATTTAAAAATATCTTACTCAAAAAATCTATCATTTATGTGAAGAGATACATCTTCTATTGAGATAAACTTTGTTTTCTTACAAGACTCTTTGGTAAAAATAATTATTTTCTTCATGATATCTCATTCCTTCTTTATTAGATTTTTTTCTATGTGAAGTAAAAATCACAACTTGATATTACGTTGACTAGAAAACCTTCTTCCATAAATGTCTAAATTCAAATATGTAAAATCTCATGATACAACAATGAAATTAATAGATACATAGAGAAAAATAATAAAATATTAATAAACACATACATAAAAGAGAGTGAGAGAAAGAGAGGATATAATGAGTATTAAAAAAAAACATATAAGACATTGAATGGACATCTCTGCATTTTAATTTTCTGATTTATATATAAGCGTTCGAAAGCGGTGAGAGAGTGAAGAGAAAGAGAATCCAAATTCGGATTTTTGAAACGGGATCGACGCCCGTTGAACACCTTGACTCCATTTCTATTCTTCTTCACTCAGACATTCATCATACAACACAGACCTCTCCATCGTTGCTCCCCACCGATTCACGAAACCCTAATTTTGGTGGTCCCTGTTCCGGGGAGCGAAGAGTTAGGGTTGCATTCAGCTCAGGTAGCCGATGCAGCAGCTTCCCCTCTGAGGAAATGGAAGGTGGCAGGAGAATTACTGTGAGCCCACGACCTTGCTGCGGTCGAAGGATCGTTGCTGCCAAGAAGAGGCCGCGTGCAGCGGATGGCTTCGTCAACAGCGTCAAGAAACTTCAGAGACGCGAAATCAGCTCCAAGCGTGATCGCGCGTTCACCATGAGCGATGCTCAGGAGAGATTCCGGAATATCCGCTTACAGGTCCCATTTCCCGAACATTTGTTATTTTATTCACTTTTTAAAAGTTGGTGTCCGAATCCTACTACTGTGAATGGAATATTTGGTTAGGGCTGCGGCGTGTAAAATTTCTTGCTGGATCCGATTTTAAATTCGTCTAATAGTGTTGTTTAGTGCTTGTACCATAATTTTAAAGTCACAGTCTAAACAATTAAGCAGAATCTTGTTTTGTTGTCGGTAATTTGTAAGAATTCAAGGCCTGTAAGCTACTGGTGGATTGAAGGTTTGTTTGTTGGATACAGAATGACTCGGTTGACTGTGGATAACATAATTTTTGTTTTTGTTTTTTGTTTTTCAGTAACTCTTTTGGTGTGTATTTGGTGGTTTAACAGATGGTAAGGACTAGACCACTAGTCTTACACTGCTGCTTGATTGCATTCTCGATACTTTAGCTTGAAACATGAGATAATTGGAATAGAAAAGTGGTGTGGCGTTTTTGTTTGTCATTCCCCATGCTCGGGTGTGGTAGGTTTTAAATCATTGATGTCGAAGAGTCTTCCGTTCCTCCTGTTTTAATAGTTAGATGTGTACTTTACTTACGCATGCCCATTTCCCCGCAATTGGTGTTATATGTCCGATTGTTTTGTTTACAGGAGGAATATGATACACATGATCCAAAGGGTCCTTCAACCATGGTGTTACCGTTTCTGAGAAAAAGATCAAAGATTATTGAGATTGTAGCAGCACGAGATATTGTTTTTGCTCTTGCACAATCAGGTGTTTGTGCAGCATTCAGCAGAGGTAGTATTAATATCTGTCATATGTTCGTTTTTCAATTAGTTTTGCAACTTTAAAATGGATATATGTATATGTGACGTGTATCTCTTGTTTGATGCAGAAACCAATCAAAGGATATGCTTTTTGAATGTCAGTCCCGATGAAGTTATAAGAAGTCTGTTTTATAACAAAAATAACGATTCACTTATCACAGTTTCTGTATATGCTTCAGACGGTTACAGTTCTTTGAAATGCAGAAGCACAAGGATTGAGTACGTATTGTTCTTTGTTTTTTGTAGCGTCTCATAGCTGTTGGCCCCCAAAACACTAAAGCGAGATAGAGACTATTTTGAAATCTTTTATATAGTTAATATAATGGTAGGTTGTCAATAGTGGTGCTATGGTGCCAAAGTGCCCCCTAGTCACTACAATGAGACTGCAATGTCTAGGTTTAGTGGTCCAGCCATCGCAGCTGCTATCCCAATGTAGAATAATGATTACAATCATGATGTTAAAGTAGAAAACTCTCAAGATTTTGAATGAAATCTTTAAAATGTTCTTGTTTTGATATTGCCAATGGGGATATTTTTTGGGGTTGCAGTTGTGCACAATCCTTCAGAGGGAAAGATACCCCGCAAGTTATTTTTTCCTTTTAGTCTCCTGTGCATGCAATCTAGCATGTTTCTGGTGACCCATTTTGTTTCCCGCAACCATCTCCATTTTCCAGCAACACTTTCTGTTTTCCTCCTCCATCTTCTCTCTACTTTTCTTATTCTAGATAGGAATCATCAATCATGATCTTCTAAATCCAAGTCTTTTTCTTTATCATTTTACTGCTATTACACAATGTCGATTTCTTTTTTCAAATCAAAGTCCCAAAAGTATTTTCCCAAAGCCCTAACCTTTGTTTAGAGGGCCTTTTGGAATCAACACATAGTGCGGTTAATCTTGGCTATGTCTGCTATTCAGTCCGCTACAGCAGGTAGACTAAACTGCTCTGCTACAGCAGCCAGGGTCGACTTTGAAATGCTTAAAACCCTGCTCCCCAATATCAAAAGAGAAAGATAGAGATCAAACCTGCTTAAGTTGGCTAATAACTAAAAGAAAAGCAGTTACTGGCTCTAGTTGGATGTCCAGGTTTGAATCCTGATCTTTGCTAAGATTTTGTGTCATTCGCAGATACATAAGGAGGGGTAAACCAGATGCTGGATTTGCTCTTTTCGAATCCGAGTCTCTTAAGTGGCCAGGTTTTGTAGAGTTTGATGATGTAAATGGGAAGGTATTAACATACTCTGCTCAAGATAGGTAAGTGTTTTGCTGATCTGATACTTCTGTGTGGGGATATAATCATGTAATATGTCAAGGCTTTTTGATGGTGATACTTGTCTTTCTTTTCAATACTGTAGTATATACAAGGTATTTGACCTCAAAAACTACACAATGCTGTACTCAATTTCTGATAAAAATGTCCAAGAGATTAAGATCAGGTAATTTTTCTTGATGTGCTTGTATTTACTTTCACTTTTACTAAACATTTCCGTAGATGTAGTGGTCTATGATCATGCACAAGTTTCTAAAGTTCTATCACATTAGCTATTAAACTTGTAAGATATATTATTTTTTCTTCATTTTATAGTTTCTTTGGGTGGTCCTGCTTTATTAACGCTCCTTTGGTTCTGTTTGATGATTATTTTAGTCCGGGAATCATGTTGTTGATTTTTGCTAAAGCAAGTAGCCACGTTCCACTTAAAATCCTTTCGATAGAAGATGGTACTGTTTTGAAGTCATTCACCCATCTCCTTTATCGTAATAAGAAGGTAGATTTTATTGAACAGTTCAATGAAAAGCTACTTGTCAAGCAAGAAAATGAGAACCTCCAGATTCTTGATGTAAGTAATTTTCTCCTTTACCTGCATTGTGTGAACATTCTACTTCCAACTGTGACTTTTAAATAATTTTAGGTGCGGACTTTTGAGCTGACAGAGGTTTGCAGAAGTGAATTTATGACACCATCTGCATTTATCTTTTTATACGAGAATCAATTATTCCTGACGTTTCGAAATCGAACTGTGGCCGTGTGGAACTTCCGTGGAGAGCTTGTAACTTCATTTGAGGATCACCTCTTGTGGCATCCCGACTGCAATACAAACAATATATACATAACCAGTGACCAGGATCTTATCATATCCTATTGTAAAGCTGATTCTGATGATTCACTGTCCGAAGGAAATGGTACTTCTTTGATTCTGTCCACTTACCAAATTTCCTTTTGTAATGCACCTTATGATGGAGGGTACAAAGGGGGAGATTTTTATAGTTGAAGCTTGGTCATCAGACTTAAGGGTTGATTTAGCTAAATGCTTACATTTGTTACTTGATATCTCAAAAAGTTACACGTAATCTAATATGTATTGAACAAATAGTTTGAGATATCTCTGTGATCAATGTGTATATTTTACCAAGGCCTGCCTAACTTCAAAGGTACAATGGTGACTGACTGGGCTTGTTTCTTTTATGCAGCAGGTTCCATCAACGTCAGCAACATTTTAACTGGCAAGTGTCTTGCCAAAATAAGAGCAAGCAACAGCTTTCCAGTGGATAACAATTGCAGTTGCTGTGGCAATCCTTCAGGAAGTGGTTGTTGTAATTCAAGGAAGCGAAAACATGGCTCCAAGATGAGGAGCACAGTTGCAGAAGCCTTGGAAGACATTACTGCTCTGTTCTACGATGAAGAGCGTAATGAGATATATACGGGCAATAGGCATGGGCTAGTTCATGTTTGGTCTAACTGATGTGCTATTGAATTTACTGCTGCCCTGTGTTTTCCTGTTGGATTTTCTTTGTGGGTAAATTGGTTGTTCTTATCTGCTATGAGAACTTTCGGGGGATGTAACTAAAAGTGGCTTTGAATCATTAATTTTTTTATCCTTGTCATTCACGCCTTAGGCGAGTTTGTTCTGTAGTTGTAAGAGATGCATGAAAGTGCTGGTAACTCACCGGATGTTGCTTCTTCTGTAATCTATATCTTACATTAATGGAGCGGCTTCTATGGAATATAGCATGTGAATTATGGTAACTCTATTCTCTGCTCGTCACTTTTTCTTTTTCTCCTTTTGCCCCTTTGTGGCGTATAGTGGATTCATTATTCATTTGCACATCACATGGATTGTAAGGGCCGCGATGCCAAACAACAGGTAAAGGTCCAAAAGCAATCAATAATCAGTAGAGTGGTAGCTTTACGATTTGCCAACCTTTCCTTCTCAAGATTCTGGTACTCCAATCAATTCACTTTAGTGTTCTATTCTATCTTACTTTTTCCTATGTTTTCTTTTCTGCCAGCTACCAGTACCATCTAGCTAGTACACTACTAGGAAAAGCTGACACACAAACTTTGCCTTCCACTTCCACAGAATGGCCGGTTAGGAATGAAATGGAACACTACTTGATATGAAGTGACATACGAAATTCTCACCAACAGCAGTATTCAATTTTTATATCAGAAAATTATGGCTTGTCTAAATTTACTGGAGTAAAAGTACAATTAGATCCGGAAAATTAATGACTTGCCCAGGTTATAAACTTCTCATGGAATTTTTTGTACACTTGTCATTATTAAATATGTACCTGTATTCAAGTTGGGTATAATTTTGTTTTCTTTTGTTAAAATTAATCAATGTACTTTTTTGTTGTAAGAATCGGTGCATTTCTCTCTCTTAAGAAAAGTTTATATGATTCAGATCTTGGATCTGGTCCCTGTGCTTCATGCAGTCTTTTATCATCTAAGCGGATCCTAGACAGACTTTCATTTACTATATTTTGTATTATGAGACATGAATGAACATACGAAAATTAGGTTATGATTTCTTAATTTTAATCGACCTCTTACTTTTTTCCTCAATTAAAAAAAAAAATAACATGAAAGGTTTTGAAAATGATATATTCTCGCACTTTGTCAAAACGTGATAAGAAAAAATCGAGTGATTAACTGCATTAATAAATCACAACTTGTTGTCGTACGCCCATGTCGCACACGTAATACAAAATTCGATAAATAAAAGTAAGTAAAATGTATACGTTTGTAATCTGAAAGAATAATTTAGGAACTTGTACAAAAGCTAAATTAAATTAGGTGATCTTCTAAAGAGTGAATTAACAAATTAGGCGTTTACTCCAAGATAAAATACGCGAAAAAAAAACCTTGGGTATTTGTCGTGTACTTGATGGCGCATACCTTTTTTTTTCCCAACTTAGACGAGGCGAGGGACAGGATATATAGAGGAATTTGTATATGTTGTCCCTATTTATTATTTATCCGTATCTTAAAGAATTTTATTTGACTATTTGTACGAAAAGAAGTAGAGGGTTTTATTTAGTAGAATTTTGAGGGGCATGCAGATGTAGAAAGTAAATTACCGACAATGGACAAAGTTATCTTATGAGAGTAGAAACAAATTTCAAATTTCACAGAAACGTCTCTATGTGTGGATCTGGAAACCCCAACGCACGCACGCGTCTTCTCAATTTGGTTTCTTACAATTCTCCTTTTTTCTCATTTCTCCACCTACCCTTTTAAAATAATGCACCACAACATAACACACTTAAATTAAAAGGTAAAAACTAAGTGTTGTGCTTACACGTAAAATTAATAAAACATTACACACGTCCATCAATGCAACAACACAATCCCAAACCCCACAGCGCAATAATATTAATCAAGTAAAAAAGAAATCACTAATTTAGTAGTGTATTGTTTTTGGAAGAAGGAAAGAGAAGAAAAGAGGTAGAGAGAGCGTGAGAGGCACGCGTGGAAAAGAAGCATATTTGATTTAGAGTAGCGTGTTAAGAATTAGTAGTTTTGTTTCCTTCGCGGACCACACTGCAGTGTACACACACACACACCAACACCACTTTGTCTTTCTTCTTACATTCTTCGCTCATCACTCATTGCTCATCTCGCAGATTCAAATTGAACGCAACTAAGCTTCACTCACTCACTCTTGCTCTCTCACACTTCATTTTTTCCTTTTCGAATTTCTCTTTCTCCAACTATCTCTCTCTGTCTCTCATATAAACAGCAAAACGCGTTTTCAGATCTCGGAAGGTAGTTAGACGAGACGAGAGGTGAGAGTTCCAAACCAGTTTCTCTGCTTCTGTCTTCTTCTTCTATTGCCATTGGTTTTTTAGCTTCCTTGCTTTCGTCATTTTTGAAGATTCCAAGATTCGCTCGTGTATCTGCTTCTCTGCAGTTTGCGTTTTCTGAGATTCATCTTATCCTTTTGTTTTGTTTCTGATTGAGATTGTAGGTGGCGTGCTAGATCTGATTCCAATGCACGCATATTTAGCTCTTTCGTTTTCTCGCTCGATCTGGATGTTACTTTTTGATTTAACCGCGTCTTTTTATAATGTTTCTGAAACTTTTTTCTTTTTTATTTCTGTTTCTTTGTGCAGTTTATTATTCTTTTTTCGTTTTCAGAAACGAGAATTTGTTTTTTTTTTTGCTCAGGGTCTCGATGTGAAACAGTTGAGCTTCACTATAAACAGAATGTCATATTTGAAAATAAGACGTTTCATTGGATTTTTTAAGCAATTTTCATTTACATTGTGTCTTTATCAACCTTTGTTCTGTATTCTATTTAATTGTTGCGTTTTTTTTTTCTGTGTTACTGTTGCGGATAGTTTACAATTTTACAATTTAATATAGTGAAGTGTGTGATGTTGATATGATGATGGCTGCTGATTTTTTCTCTCTCACTGGTTCCGTTTGTTTAGTTGTGAAAGTATTGAATAAATTCTGAGTGAATTTGAGCATGTATTTTGTCTACTTGATATTTTCCTTTCAGGTTTGCGTTCCTCTGTGTTTTCATCTCTGATTTTTGAAATGGAGGATGCGATAGATGCTACTGCAACTTTGGATTATGCTTCAATTCAGATTTTTCCTCACCAAAACAGGTGAGCTTTGATGCCTTTTGGAGTTAGAATTGGGCTTCACACGATGTTTTATTTTTGTAATAACTTCTCACCTAAACATATTTTAGTATTATTTTTTTGAAGTTGTTTAAAAGGATTTCCTATCCTTCTTTTTGGTGTTCTTGTCTTCCTTTCTCCTCTCTGTTATAGTTTTTCTCTTATATCCACAGGGGGAAAAACCCTTGTCAATTTAAAGTAGAAACCCTTCTCAGTAGTTGGACTTTAATTGCACAATGTGACTGATGAATTAAAAACTTTTAAAAATTTAAGATCTTTAAGGAAATAGTAATTGTCTATATATGTATTTCTATTGTTAAATACATAAAAATGACGAGTAGAAAACAGAAATAAAGGATCAAAGGCCTCCAATCCAATAAAAAAGACGATGGTTCTGATGTCTTTTTTTTGGAGAATTACAAATTGATTCCTAACCAGAAAGTGAAATAAAATATCATGAGAATTTCTAATTTCACTCCTACCTCTTAACACCTCCCCATCATCCAAAAGGTTTCTTTTTCATCATTTTTCACTTCAAAGAGATGTACTTTTAAAATCTGAATAATATATGATACCAATAGTTACCATGCTTCATTTTGTACTGTTTTTTTCTTAAATTTCTAATGCATTTTCCTCCTATAAAAGGTAATGAAATCTTATCAATGAATATAATGCTTTTAAAGTTGTCTTAATACTAGTGTAGTTGTTATTTGACACATGTCCTCACAACTGTGAAGCAGGATTGTTCTAATATGTCATAGACTCGCCATTGTATTCATATAATCTATTTAGATCATCATGGTTTCCTTTGATAGGCAGTTCTTCCTTCAGTACATTCAGTTGTGCGTTTGAGTAGTTTATATTGAATTTGTTCACCTGGGAATGTTTTACATTTTTTTACTGGATTCACTTAATTCATTGTGGTGGTGGGATAGGTACGAGGCATTTGTGTGCAAGGGGAAACAATCTGATAAAGTGGCAGCTGGACATTTGGAACATTTGTTGCCTCATTTACCTGCAATAAATGATCTGTATGCTGAAGGATTTGATGCAAACTTTGATCTTGAATTACCAGAAAATCTGCGTGGTGCTGAATGGTTTTCAAAAGCAACACTTAAAAGGTTTCTATCAAAGAATGATTTTTTATTTATTTATAGGAATACCTTACTAGCTCTAATATTAATTTGCTCCTCAGGTTCCTTCATGTTGTTAGTTCACCAGATTTGATAAATGTCATCAGTAGTATCCTGGATGAGATGTCTCAGTTGGAGGATTCAAAGAAATTTCATGTTTCTTTATATGGGAAGGTGGTACTCTCTCTTTCAATAAAATAAATTAATACTAGATTTGATTTATGTAGTTTCTGATTATTTGTCTTCTGAAACCAGGGCCATCAGGATCTTGAAACGGAAAGAGGTAATTTTAACTGACTTCTAATGTTGCTTGGTTCAGTTTCTTTACTGCTATTACCAAACAATGGAACTTTTCTTTTTCTCTATATTGCAATTGAGGAGGCCTTACCGCTTCTGGGTAAATAATTGATATTGTGAGATTTGCAATCCCAGTATTATCCATGAGGGCTGAAAACAAGTGTGTATGAGGCCTTGGTTTAAGGTGCTATATATAATTCAATTTATTGAATAATGCATATACTATATTTTAGTCCTCTAAGGTATTTTGGATATTTATACCATCATGGAAGCTGGGTAAACTGTTGTCTTGATCTTCCAATTCAAAGGATGTAAAGCCTGTTTTTCCTTGATGCTTCGTTTTTTCCTTTTACTGACTTTTTTTCCTCATTATATAACTGAGTATCTTTTGTAAGGACTGAATCACAAGCCATTGATAACTGTTATGATCACATTTTTAAAAAAAAAAATATATATCAACAGAAAACTGGATTACCATTGGAATGCCGTATTAACTGTTTTGATGTCATGCCTAACAATTTCTAGTTGCATATAGTGGCAGTCCCTTCAATCTCTGATATTGGTTGTAAGCATTGATTTGTTATGTGCTGATGGTGAATGCCGGTTTTTGGGAGCATATGATAAGTAAATCATTTGGTACTAAGATCATCTAGCAACTATGATTCAAATTGATTTTGATAATTTCTCTCGTAGGATGAAATATCTCTGTTAACACTGCTTAAAGGCTTTAAAAAGAAATATTGTTTATTAAATAGGAGAACAAACAAAACACTCTTATCCCAAATCGTGGAGGGGGGTGAACTAAGAGGAATTCCTAGTGATTAAACATTTGGTCAAGCCAACTGAGGACTTCGTACGTTAGATGGCTCATTATTATCAACTTTACCCCTTCAGTCCTACCAAAATGCCATAAGTTGATATATTTTTTATCTCCAACTTTAAGTGGTCACACCTAGTATTCTCTAAATACATCAAACAGAATTCTCCATTTAATGTTGCTGAATACATGGAAGAGTTGATGACTTAGTGTTTGTCAGGTTTCTGATGTACTGAGATTTTTTGTCCTAAATGGCTCTTGACTCTTACATTAGTACCATCGTTCTCAAATTCTGTTGATTTTAATTCTATTTCCCACTTTTGACAGATGGTAACTATAGCTCTAATGGTGAAGCACCAACTTCCAAAGTAATTCCTTTATCTCCAATGCTTTAGAGTGGGTTCATTCTGCAAATTCATTCACAAATAAAGCAACTTTTTCAATTATCTTGTTCTTCATTATGGCCTATTATATTTCTACTAACAATTTATTGCATATGAACAGCCAGAAGTTAACATTGTGTCACCCGATGCTTCAAAGTATGTTCTTGTAACTGTTGCATTACATTTAACAGATATAGATTGGCTGCACCCACTATTAAGCTTTCTGAAATAATGCTGCCAGGAATGAATTGTTACGAGCAATGGATCTAAGACTAACAGCTTTGATTGACAAGTTGGCTGAAACTTTTAACAAGGCTGCTGGTGCTACATGCTCCCCTGAAGATCTGACCTGTTTAGCAAAATTTTCTCAACATTTTGGAGCTACTAACATAGGGTGAGTTTTCAGACAGATTTATGTAATTGTTTGTCATATGCACTCTAAGTGTATGGTTGCATGTTTTAGATTGTGCTTATATTTCTTTTATACATTGCTAAGCTGTTTAGCCTATTTTCTATGCATTGTGTTCTTGTTCTCAGGCATTCTTTATGCAAGTTTATGGAACTAAACCACAACAACCAGCATGTTGGGCCCCTGAGTAATGAAACAATCTTGCACTCATGTGATGTGGCAAAAGAGGATGCAAACAAAACTGTCAAAAACCTGCAGAGTTCCAAACCATTACATTCTGATACACCAGTTAAGTATGGTGTTTCACCAGCAAAAGCTGCCCAGGTTGAGAGACACGGTTCAACAGAAAGTGAGGAATCTTCTAACTCCAGTGATGAGGATCAAACATCTGCTGAGAGAAGTCGTTCTCTTGTAAGATCTGCAACACCCAGAAGATCAGCATCCCCTATGCGTAGGGTCCAAATAGGAAGAGCTGGACCCCGCAGAGCTGCTGCATTAACTATCAAGAGTCTCAATTATTTTTCTGGCAGAGAGAGGCCAAATTTGTTTAGAGATGTTTCTGAAAATGACTGTGAAGGGGAAGTATCTGAACAATCCTATAAGAAGTCAGAAATTGATGTAAGGAGGATAACTGTACAAGATGCCATCAGTCTTTTTGAAAGCAAACAGCGTGATCAAACTACTGATATTCAGAAGAGGAAGTCATTAGCAGATGTTTCTCTTAGTACAAATAAATCTGTCTTGAGAAGATGGAGTGCTGGTATGGGGGAAACCTCTGTGCAAGACCAGCCTGAACATGTTCCTGAAGATCCTGTTCCACTGACTTCTAATGATATGGTGTATGACAAGATTCCAAAAAATTCAGAAGCAGAAATGGTGTCTGATTTTGTTTCTGAAATTGACAGTAGTAATGAGATTACTGATTGCGATGTAAAACCAGAAAGAGAGGAAAATATAGGTTCTTGTACTGAAGTTAATCCAGATGAAACCAACCCAACAGTAAAAGATGAAACTGTAAAAAAGTTAGCAGCATCAGCAGAGTGGAATCAACGAAAGCAAGAAGAGTTCAACCAAATTCTTAAAAAAATGGTTGAAAGCAAGCCTGTTTTATTTGGGAAGTCCCAGCCCAGCAGAAGCCAGAATATTTCATTTGAGCAGAGAGGAGGCTCTTATGATAATTATAAGGAAAAACGTGACGCGAAACTTCGAGTAGCAAAGACTGGAAAACAAGTAGAAAAAGAAGCACAATTCCGACAAATGCAACAACTACTTGATAAGAGGAAGGTTGAAATGTCCAAAAATGTGAGTGCAAGTAAAAAAAGTTCTTCAAGATTGCCCCAAAATTCTCAAAGAAATTCAACTCGACCTGCAAATTCCCCAAAGGAAACATCTAAGCCTTCAGCTACGAAAAGGATATCATCTAGAACGTCACCTATGCCTGCTACACGTAAGTCTTGGTCAGCAACACCTTCACCACGGGCAGCTGGTACATCCCCAGCCAAAGCACGTGGTGGAATTTCATCTGCTAACACCACCCCAACACGTCGGAAGCCTGTGTCAACTACATCTGTTCCCCAACCAATCCCCCAAAAGGAAAGATCTCAGCCCCAGAAGAGAAATGACAAAGAAACTCAGACCAGCAGTAATTCCAAGAGCCTCAAAAGTATGAATGAGAAGCGGAAGCCAGCTGTCCCAAACAAGAGCAAGGTAGTCAAAGCAAAAGTGACTACAGCTTCTGAAGAAGCCTCTGTTCCTTCGAAGACTAGCTTTAGTAATAAGGGAACCAAGAAAAGCAGTGTGGTGCCCTTGGAATCAAAACCATTTTTACGCAAGGGTTCTCGGATGGGGCATGGAACTGCCGATCTTACCAAGAAAAAAGGTCCTCCTAAGATGGAAAAATCTCAAAGAGAGAGTGCAGATCTTATTGAAGATCAAGAAAGTGAGTTGGTTGTCACTGCTTCTGACTTGGTCAGTCACCATTCAGACGGGGATACAATGACACATGTTCATCAGAATGCCGCCACAGAACCAGACCCTCAGGTAAATAATCAATCCCAATGTAGTGAGCCAGAGAAGTTAGACCAAAATCCTATTGATGGTGGTGTCGTAACATACTCAGAAGAGTCTTCCTTAAATATAAGAAATGAAGAAGAATCAACCATATCACCTTCTGCATGGGTGGACGCAGAAGAGGATCTGTTAATGCCCAAGCAATGTGAGGATGACACATTTCAATCAGAATCTCTGGCCAATGCCGTCCCTGTGGGATCATCTAGTCCTCGTGTTCGTCATTCTCTGTCACAGATGCTACTGGAAGAAAGTAGTGAACCTGACACTTGTGAGTGGGGAAATGCTGAGAATCCCCCTGCCATGATATTCCAAAAAGATGCACCCAAAGGTTTGAAAAGACTGTTGAAATTTGCTCGGAAGAGCAAGGGTGATACAGGTTCCACTGGCTGGTCTAGCCCATCTGTTTTTTCTGAAGGAGAGGATGATGCAGAGGAACTTAAAAATTCTAATAAAAGGAATGCTGACAATCTACTGAGGAAGGCCGCACTCAATGTGAAAAGCTATGGACAACCTAAAAATTCAGTACATGATGGATATGAAAGAAATTTAGGTACGAGTATACTTGTCTAATACATTCCCCCGTTGGAATCTGTCGATTATTTTTCACCTTTCTCTTAATTCTATATTTTCTCCAAACATATTCTTGACAAACTTAAACTTTAGATGCTTTCCTTATGCTCATCTTTATTTGTCTTGTAGTGAAACTCTTGCCTGCATACTCACATAGTTGCAACGTAGTAAATTAACTACTTATTTGGTGCTTGATAATAAAATAACTGGAATTCTCTGGTTCGGTTATATATGGAAGCACACGCTTGTCAAACTTTTCAAAGTGAACTAACGACCCATAGGAACAAGGAACTTAAAACAGGGAGCGCAAGTAAACTCAAAAAGATAATGCTATCATAATTTTATGCAAGTTTCTTCATGCTGTTGTTTATGTAACTCTTGAGTAATGGAAAATTAGTAAGCTGTTTTTGTTTTCCAATTCCTCATGTCTTATTCATAGTTTTTTTGCCATGCAGCAGGCAGAGGTGATGGCAAGGGTTCTCACAAGATGCAAGATGGTGCTGGTCCAACCACAAGAGGTTATTATGGCCAAGACTAGTAATTTTAGTGCTCCTTTATACCATAGAATTGTACATTTTCCTTTTTCACTAATAGTCATCCTTATTAATTCCTTCTGTTTTGTTTTGCATGTTCATGTTCCAGCGTCAAGATCATTCTTTTCTCTTTCAGCTTTTAGGGGAAGCAAGCCCTCCGAGTCAAAGTTCCATTAGTGACATGGGAAACTACCATTAACTTTGTCATCATCCTCCGGCATGCTTTTGTCTGCATCAGCTAAAGCTAAATCAGAAATAATTTCAGCGTGCAATGTTATAAATTTTATTGCGAAGTGGGGGTTTGGTGAAATGCTGTAAATTCATTAAATTGTGTTCGCTCTATCTCAATACATTACCGAAAATCATAATTCCCTAGGAAAATTTTCCCATAGCTGGATTCTTTGTTGTAGTGTCCCAAACGTTCATTTCATCGTATGTTGTTACTTTGGAAATATTAATCACTGTAGATAACTCAATTATACTTATCATTCTCTCTTTCCCTCTGTTCATAATAATCACTCATCCTTGTAAGGGTAAGATTAAGTTCTTTCGTCAGCTCAACTAATTCCTCACCCGGTTAATCCTTTTTAAATGAATTTAACCCAAGCGGTTAAAATTGTTTTTCAAAAAGTAATATGTTGAAATGTTTTTGTAGAACTAAAAATATGAAATAAATTCAACTTGTTTAAATCAGTGAACCAAGCTCCTTGATGTTTAACTGAATCGAGCCGTTTTTTTTAATTAAATTCACCTCCCGTACTCGCACTTGTGCCACTATATAAAAATAACCTTTTTAAAGAACGAATTAATGCTTCATCATCTATATTTTAAATAAAACTATTTTGAACAGCTTTTATTTTGTAGATTCATGATCTATCTTATATAAAATTATTTTTAATAGCTTTTATTTTGACATCTAAAACATAGATACACCATACTAAACATGCACTAAGTTATACTTTAGCGTGTCACTAAAAATTTTCAAAATTATATATTTGTAAATTTACAAGCTGTTAACAAGCATTAATTTGTTAAAATAAGTATTTTAACCTAAAGAGAGGAATTAATCTTATCTATAAAGTTACATGAGGATGTTAAGATTATTTAAATTAATTTTTTTATTTAGATTATATGGTTGAGAATTACTCTATTTACAGTCTAGTCTTTTGCATGCGTATCATATATATATACATTGAAAAAAAAAATCAAAATACACTGATAGACCTTCTGCAAAATATTTCACCATCCAATAATTTTCAATTAGATAATGTTTCCTCAAAACATACCATTAAGTTTAAAATTTCTTTTATATAAATCATACATCCAATTTTATATTCATAAAAAATTATTTAACATTTCATTCATATAATAGAAATCAAATGTAGTATTTCAAAAATATATTAAAAATATTCAATCAATCCTTTTATTGTCGACAAAATTTAACACAAACAAAGTAATAATAACAACAGAAATAAGATATTTTAATTTTTAACACTATCCCTTTTCTTTTCCCATTTTCCTCAAACCAAAAACATTATATTAATCTGCAGATTATGAGGCACTCCTTAGCTACCAATTCTCATGTTCTAGTCAGAGAATCATTAAGCAGTTTTGCTGAAAGCTTGGACCTACCTGAGGCATCCCAGCTACATCCCAAATGCCGAGGGCATAACTTAAAGCCAGCAACCACTCTGCATCGATTTCACCTCAAACAAAGCACTGGCAACAACGATCTGCTTCTTCAGGTCTAGTTTTAGTACGTATAATAATACAGCATGAAAGGAGGGGCCTTGTTTTTTTTTTACCCGGCATGGCCAAAAACACGACTTGTCGATATTAGTCAAAGAAGATCTATACCACAGAATTTTTTCAATGTCCGTTCCTTTGAAAGGTGCCATTACCCATTGCCTGCATTGCATTAAGGGGAAACAATACAAATACGGAATGGAAATGTTCACAGACAAATACAGAATGGAACAGAAATACAAGAGTAAAAGATCAAACAAGTGAATAAATAACAAACCAATCAGGAAATTAAAAAAGTAATAATACACGTGAAACTCAAACATCAATCCCAAGAAGAAACAAATAACTGTAGGTAAGCCAATAAAAACCTTAATCATTGAGATCAAATTCAACAAGGAAATGGGTCATTCAACATGTCGCCTCTAATCCCATGATTCTTGGGATAAAATATTATAATTATGCATATTAGAATAGTTGATTTGTAGGGTTATATCGCAGAATTATAAGAACCTAACAGTATAACTCTAGGAACATTATAGCATAATTATAAATATTTTCTCTTTTATATATTTATGATCTTTTAAATTAATTACAATACAAGACAAAATTCCTTTTATTTCCTTTCTTTACATGGTATCAAGAGTGGTAATGATCCTTTGCTCAATCATTCCTCCACATTAATTTTCCTATTTTTGTTTCCATGACTAACAATGGAAATAACCAGATTCCAACAATTCTTATTCTCTCCATCATTCTAATCTTTCCGGAATGGTTCTTGTTTCCAAATCTTTAGATGGAGATAACTATTCAACTTTGCATGAAGTCATGGTCATCTTTTTTGTTCTTGCATTTTTTCCATACTGTATATTCTTTTAGTTTGGCCTCAGCAAGAGGTGCTTGAGGGTTCCATTAAAAAAACCCAATTTGGAACCACCAAGGCAAAATCCAAATTGGATATTGTTAATAGAACTCTCAAGGCACGTCTTGCTGGGCAAACCAGAAGAATATACAGTATGGAAAAAATGCAACAATGTGGTGTTATCTTGGATATTTATTTCTTTCACATGTAATATTGTAGATAGTGTTATTTTCTACGACACTGCTCATCATGTTTGGGAAGTTCTTCAAAATCGCTTTTCTCAAAGACAAGCACCAAAGATTTTTCAGATTGAGAGACATTACTTGCTTGGCTCAAGATAAAGGATTACACAGTCAAAAAAATTATGGGATGAGTTATGCTCATATAGTAATTCGATCTGCACTTGTGGAGCAGATAATAAAGATGTAAACTAACGCAGTTTCTTATTGGGGTTGAATGATTCTTATAGTGTTATTTGTGGCCAACTCCTTTTAATGAATCCATTGCTTGATGTTCCACAAGCTTATTCTTCCCTTATTCAAGAAGAAAAAAACATAAGGGCACAACACGTGAAACAATAGAAGCTTCAGCCATGGTTGTTCATAAAAATGAACAAGGTCTTCTCGTCCTAATTCATCTAATGGCAAGTTTTGAGTAAGTTTTCTTTTTCCCTTAGATCTTTGATTCTTGTTTTCTTGTTGCATTCATGGATGGGCCTTTGTGTTGCATGTAAGATATGAGTCAAAAAGATGAATATTTGCTAGTCTAGGTATGTAGTGATATTTTTGGTTTGTGAATCAGGTCTCTTAGAGGAGCAACTTAAGGCTTCCCTAGTTTTTTTTTAGCCTTTGGAACAAATCCTTGAAGAGCACAAGAATTAAGATAAGAGAAGTTGACTTGATTCACTATTTTGGAAAGATTTGGTACTGTCAGAATAGAACTTTGATGAGACCAAACCTTAAGATAGATACTTGTGGATTAAGTTGTAGTTATGGTTGTTGAACAAAGATTTGATTCATTGGATGATTTACTTTTAGTATTGAAAACTTTGATAACAAGGAGATTATTGGCAAGGATTTTTACGGTAATACTATATTGTAACAGGTGTGTGTGATTAAGGATTGTGTTGGGTTATACATGCCTTTGAAGTTGTGAAATGCATTAGTTTGAATAAAATTCTTTTAATATTGATTTGAATAAGTACTTAAGCTAGTACTTGAGTATTATGTTGTTTAACCGGTAGTTTTCTTTGCGGTGTTATCAAAATCATGAGTAAACTTGCAATCTTCCTCGATCCCACGAATATCGAGGAGGCCACAAGGTGAAGCAGATGTTGGATTGAGGGAGGTGCAGATCGCTGTGAGATTGCGATGTTGCTCACTGAATCAAGGGATCCTGTGTCGTATTGATCCATCTTGTCTTGAGAATCTAGGTTTTGATGATGGCACAGGCCAAATTAAGGGGACACAAAACAGTGCATGCACCTCTTGATGCTGACGCTGTGGTCGCTGCTGTCAAACAACCATCACTACAGTCGCCAACAACCATCAGAGCACTTACGAAGCTCCTGTTGCCACTAGCTTCATTGTTGTCGACATCACAACACTCACACAAATCGTCACTAGTGCTGTCTTCACATTTGTTGATGCTCGCTCTCTGTTCCAATCACTTTACAGTTGTACTCTCTCTGTGGTTCTGCAATTATGCTCACTCCGTTTTTCCTTCAAATTCTATAGAGAACAAGAGGACCTATTTTTAGTTGTGAATAGGATCTTACTATTTAAGACTCGCTATGAGCTATTTTTATCATCTATATATTTTTTTTAATGCATGCAGGGTTATGAATATAATTTTTTGTACACTCATTACTCTTATGAGTCGAGTTATGATTTTTTAACCCCTTTCCCATCTTGAGTTTGACAACATTTGTTCTTTGAATCTAATTGAAATAAAACAAGTGTAGTTTGCATAATATATAGAGGAGAAATGGTTTATAATGAAATAACTTGGTTTAGTTCAATTAGAATCAAAGACTTCATTTTGTGAAGTTTGTTCACCTCGCTCAGGAAACCATATGTTGCTCAATTGAGGAGCTTTATCGCTCAAGCTATGGAGAGTAGTTTGAGCTAGAGAGAGAGCTTACAACAATTCTCTTCTCTGGTGGCCACATGGGAGAAGAGAGAAACACCATAACAATTCTTTCTCTTTTAAGATTCTAGTCGCTCAAACATTCTGATGATGCTGAAGTGACGATTTAGGTGCACTCAAATGACAGTTGGACATTTGAGCAAGTAAGGCCGAGACAATAATCTCTTTTGTGAAGGGCTGACACTTAAGTGATCACCCCTATATAAGAGATATTTACTTTTTTTTCTTATTCTTGGTATTATGAGTATGGGATTGCTTTAGATTGTTACATGTGGCATTTGGTGGCAATGATTTATGAAGAGTGAGAATTAAATGTTGTCTAAATGAAATATTATGAATTATTAAAATTGAGTATATGTCAAGATAAATTGTGATGTTTGATATTAGGTGTGGTATTTATGAAGTATGATCTATGAGAAAGAGAACTCTTAAGGAATCATAGGTGGGTGACTTTTGCCTATTACCATGCAGGTAAAACTATGTTTAGTAATATAGAGTAAGCATTTAGGCATAGTGAGATTTCAAACTATATTGATAACCTAATCACGAAATGAAGGTAAAGTAGTAAGGAGTCAATGAATTTTCTATGATTAACTACGTGAGTTTGAGAGAAGACTCATCTCATGGGGGTTTTCAGAAACTTTGTTGGTAATCTAGGTTTGTCAATAGGTATCGGTGTAAGAAGACAACCAATAGCCTAACATGCTAGTAGATCAAACAAGTATTAGCCTTTGGTACTAATACTAAATGCAGTCTTCTGGAAGTCATTAATAATTGTACTTGGTATGAGAGCATATAATACATCTCAAAGAAAGCATACCAAAACCGGTTAGAAGATGGAGTAGAAGAAGTTCATTGCTAAGCTGCACAATCTGTCAATTAATCATTTCTACAACTTTTCATATCTATAGCTTTGCACCATATCCTCTTGAATTAAGCTCATAAAATATAATCATCCAAATTACGCAATCTCCTATGTTTACCGCTCACCACTTCCCTGAAACCATTACTGCAAGAAACAATTTTCTTTGGGAACTAAAGCTATAACTTGAAAAGTAATTGTTGATACCCATGTAACTAATTGAGGTTTCATCCACTGAGATCTCAAGACAATCTTTAAAATATATCTCCACCCCTTTAAATTTGGATGAATCTATATTAATAAAGCACATGTTCAGAAAGAGAGAGCAGTTAGAGAACACACTTGACTGACCTTAGTTCAAAGTCTCGTTCTTATTTATGCAGAATATGCCTAGACTATCAAACAGCTTGGATGAGCTTTGAGTAATCTTCTTGAGGTCGTTGACTGTTGTATATATTTCATATTATATGAACAGTCATTTAAGCTGTGATTGACAATTATACCGCACATTCTATAGCTCATTTGTCGTAAAATCATTTTATTGGATGGCCTTCACTGAAAATTTCTCAATTTCTCTCCTGAGATATTGAAGATCAGGGAACACCAAGTCTGCATGAAGTCCATAATAACGTGAGAAGATATCATCAATTCGATTTATGCTTTCCGCAGCAGTAGAATCATCCAAGGAAAGTTGGATGGAAGAAAGCTTCACCAGTTCATAAGCAATAACAATATCATCAGTATCATATAGCTTTTCCAGAATCTGCAACACAAAAAGGAACGAAATGTTTTAGACCTATTACTGAGAAAGACATAAATTTGATAACAAGACCATATTGGAAATGCATTCATTAACATGTAGTGGAAGTTATATTTCAACTTATGGAAGAACTGGGTCTATTTTGCAAGAAGGAAATGACTTTTCAATACCCTTGAAAGGTGAGAAGAAACCAATATGCATTAACTATAAGTCCTATGAAGTGTTGAGGCACTCAAGTCAGAGAGAAATGAACTAGTGTGGGTAGTCACTTGTCGTAGTCAAAATGTCTCTAGTGAGCGTGTTTTACCATTCCGTTGTAAATCTTAAAGGGGATTCCTGAATTTGTAGGGAGATACACTTCTAGGTGAGTGCTTTTCATGTTTCCACAAAACTTGTAATCTTTATTGATCTAAGTGAACATTGTTTAAGTGTTTCCGTGGATATAGGAAAAAGGTGTCATCACAAATTCTATCTTCTGCTATTTTATTTGTGGTGTTATGTGTGATATAGACTTGGCTATTATGAGGTGCCTAAAGCTTCATCGAGTATGATGAAGTGTTTAGTGGAGTAGTTAAGTATTTGGTTCTTCTTTCTTAACAACTACTCCATCCGTCTCTAAATATAAGGTACTGATACCAAATTCAAAGTTACTAAAAAAGTTAGTCAATTTAATTAGAAAAATTAAATTTGTTTGTATAGTAATATTTTTTTAAAATTATCCCTAAATAAATTCATGTATGGAGACAGAATAATAGTAATGAAATTTTAATTTATAAAACTAAAGTCTTCAATTCTCCAATCTTTATATAATGGAGAAAAAAGACAATTCATATAATTTATTATTTTTTAGCTAAAATAATTATGTGTAATTTTGGTAAAAAATTAATTAATGCAAGGTTCAATAGAAAAAAGTTCAGTAGAAAGGGCAAAAAAATATCAATGGGAGGAGCTTTTAAAGGCAGGTTTTCCTCCCAAAACAATAGATAAGCACCCAGGCACTTAGGAAATCATCCTTAAACGTTAGTTGTTAAGGCGAAGAACAAAACACTTCAGTACTTCACTGAGCATCATATACCAGTCGTTGTGGGACTTAAGCACCTTATAATACCTAAGTTTGTGTCATGGTGAATTTGATCCATGAATAGCAAGGAGATTCTTGATATATCTCAATTAAAAAAGTTCAGGATTTGAATTGATGTCTTTTCGTCAAATCCTCCTAAACTGCATCAATCTATTCAAAAGATTTCACTTCAATTGAAATTTGGTTGTTAAGGATTCTCACTATCCATGGCAGAATGGTTAAAATGCCCAAATCGTAATTGTCAAATTCATAAATCCAGTTCCTATAAGATGTACACCAATGAGTTCTCATTTTCAATTGCTTGGTGCAGTGAAATTTTCACCAACATCAACAAACAATAACATAATCAACAGAAAACATATTTAAGCAAGAATACATTTATATCCAGAAGAAGGCTACAGTGGGAGAGGAACATGTGTCACCAACCATGATAAAGTAAATATGCACCTTTAGATATAACAGTTTTTAAATTAATGGCTGAAATGTTTATTGTTTTTCTTTTCTTTCTGTCTGATTTAACAGTACACCACACAATTTAACAGGGAAGTTTTCTGAGTTCCATTAAAAAAATATTTATATTTCTGCCACTGGAAAAAATTCTGGATAGCTGATAGGTTATAGGTATATGTGAAGGGATAATAGTAAACAAAAAAGATGTCAAAAACAAATTTCTCCCTCCCCACCCTTTTTATACTAGTAAGCTTATTAATAAAAATTTTTACCTGGATAGAAGCTTTGCAATGATCAACAGATAATTGTAATTCTCCCACTAAACAAAAAGCCTGAGCAATGCTGTCTTCTGCCTGCATGCATTATATCATGTTGAAGGATATAAAAGTTAAACCATCATATTGAAAACGTGAGACATTATTTGTCTACCAGTCCATGACATTCAATAGTTGTTAGTTACCAGACACACACTTTTGGAGTCTAAGCAATCCAGTCATTGAGTGCATGTTTGGATTAGCTTATTTTTTGTTTAAAAAGATTATGTATTTACATAAGTTCTCAAATAGATATTATATATATCACACAAAATTAATGCTTCCACACCCCATTAGTATACATCCTTGGGGGAAGAGAAAGGCAGAACGAAAAGAGAGAAAGATATGTGAAGGGAAAGGAATAAAGAGATAGAGCTGATGGAAGTAAAAATAACATTTGAAAAATCAGGGTTGTATATTAAAATGGAGTAATTACTGCAATATCAATATGGTTTTAAGACTTTTATAGGCTTGATCTTATCTATCTAATGATTACTTTAATTTCGCATTGGTTAAATTCAATGCTTATGAAGTAATTGAACAGTATGGGTATTCCAAAACTACCCAACACGCGAACACCTATTAGCATAAACAAATAAAACTATAACTAGCATGGAGGAGTTAAAGTGCAGGAAGCTCAAACTCACCTCTGCAATAAGCTTGTTGTAACCATGCAAATTTAATCTTAGCGATTGAAGAGATATCAAAGCATCAGAAATAGTAATACTTGAAATTTCTTTCGACAATATTGCATCCTGCAACCTGTCATTTCCGTATTTTGGGATGTAAAATACTCAAAAATAAGCAGCCATCTACTATTTACAATAAGATCATGCAGGATTTAAAATGGGGGGATTTATCAAGGTAGCCTCAAATTGGGAACTATTCAAAGATTTGCTGTGATTATATTCAGAGTAAAAGGAAAGATGTACTTTAGGATGGGGTTATTAGGAGCCAAATTGAACAGTGCAAACCTTTTTATACATATTAAAGCTTCACTGACTGCAGCATGTGAAGACTCCAAATCACAGTAAGAACCACATTTCAAACAGTATCCAGGTTGAACATGAATATAGGCCCCGTTTTGTTTGAAGACATTAAGAGATACACAAATGTCATCATTCTTGTCAACCTGAAAGAGTGGAGGGTTTTTGTAGTGAAAAAATATTGCATACTTGAAATGGCGAAAACATGCATCATAATGTCATCTATCCATGTTTCCTGTCCCTTAGCAACTTACGTAACAGAAGGAAAATGCTTAGTTGCTCAATACTAGTGATTTGTTATTTATTATAAAAAATGGTATCTGACAGAATTGCAAATCCATATTTTTTTCTAGTAATGGCTCCATAAAAAAGGATGAATCAGAAGACTGGGATTATTCCAAAATTTTACTGCATACCTGAATTTAACTCATGGTCAGGTAGGCATTTTTAGAACACTGGATAGAATGAATAGAAGGTGGTAGGCTGCTTGATATTCAGATACAAAAAAGAATTGTTGTTATGCATGAATAATTTGCTTAGCACATGATTTGTTTCTGTATTTGCATAGATTTCTACCCTTATTTATATATTCCCTCCATATAATTAGGCTTTATATTCCTCATTCCCTTTATTTGAAGCCTAAAAATACTAGGATAGCATTTATTATTAGGTCTATGTATGTTGCATTTAGCTAGTACAGATCATCACAAATAGTATTCACTTTTTCCATCACAAGAATGGTTTCCATATTGTTTTGTTAAGGCAATTTCTTGAAAATCAAGACACTGCCTGAGGTAAAGCACACAATTTAAACTTAACCTAGATTTATAATGCAAAGAACAATAGTAATTCAGTATCAACAAGTGTCCTCTAAATGGCTTACACAGTCAGTAATAGTTAAGTGCTTGGCTTTCCGATGTTCACAGTCAAGTACTCTGCTTTCTAACACTGCACCAGAACAATTTGGATTGACACAATGGAAGGCATTGAGGACTACGTCAGACACATTAACTTCTGAACAACCAATACACTGACAATGAAACGAATATTCGTCTTTGAGAAAATTAACGCGATCTTTACAATCCCACAACCCAACCTGCAAAACAAACAGTAAATTGAACATTTGAACAAAAACATTTTTACAACAGACTTGACATTTGAAAGTCTGAGTAAATCACGTTGTGTTTTGTTGCTTTCCTTTTGTAGAGGCAAAGGAGGACTTGGACCCACATGTCAAACAAATACAATTCCAGACCCAAGGGAGGTATGTTAAGGCCTAACTGTTTGTACATAGGAGATTGTTGGAATAAAAATATCCTAAAATCTCCATATTAATTAGGAAAAATATCCCTGGAATTTACATATTCATTTTGGTAGATTTTATTTCCTTTTCTAAGAGAATGTGATTACAACAAATAGAGTTGAGAATATACTTATCATGATTGTAATTAATAAGATATTTATTTTCTCCCTCTCATTATTCAAGTCTAACAAACTGTTACTAAAATCACCTAAAACTGGTTAGCCCCCATATTTGGTGTAATGCTACTCAAGTATAGAGAGGAGTATAAGTTCATTTAACGGGTGCATAACTCCCTCTTCGTTCTTTCTCCACTATGAGAGGATCTGTGATTACAAGTATCTTCTACTTGCAGGCTTCTGCCTGTACTAGCAGTTATAATACTAATTATTAACCAACTTCTTAATTTATTAGTACAAAATAGTTTATTAGTATAATAAAACATGCCTCTCTTTATTATTTTTAATTATCAAATAGATGTTTCGGTATTGTAACACATGATCATACAAACCAAATATTATATTATTCCAAGCCTCATTTTGCTTATATGAGCAAAACTTTCCCCTCAAATTCATAGGAAAATTCATGATCCTCCTTTTCCCTCTCACACTTTTGGAATTGGTTTCTTAACTAGGCAAAAGAGCCTCTTAAATTAAGTTGCCAATAGCTCGACCCATGCAACCCTTACTCTAATTAAATTAATATTTCAGTACAAAGTTTGGTGGGCCCTTGTCCTTTCTGGCTCAAGCACAAAGGGAATTTGTGTGAGGAGGAATGTTAAAGAAGAAAATAAAACTACTCTGTAACAGCTTAAGCTTTAAGGATGTTTGATCACTGAAAATCTTTATAAGGAAAAAGAATATAGACACACTTCAAAAGTTTCAAACAAAACTAACTAGCAATGTCAATACAGCTTTAAATTTCCAGTACCTGTGGACCATAAGACAGTTCTAGCTCACAACCAGCTGCTACACCATGTGTGGTTCGTAGGTAAAGAGTGCGTGAAAGAAAATATGCATGAACATTCGGTTGGCAAGAATGGTTAAATAAACTGGCAGCTTTATAGATAGCTTTACCCACTCTGACCTACGAGAAATAACATAATATGACTTAGAATACAAAGGATATAATAGTCACTAAGAAAATATTACCATCACCAGCAATGTCACAATTATAATTGTTTGGCTGCAAAATATTCACAAGTAAATAAAGAAAAAGCAAAAAAGTGTATTAAACAAGAAAATAATACAATAAAAGTCAAGAGTTTAGTTTCTATGCATTGTAAGTGTATATATGATATGATAATCTCAAGCACAACTTTTAGGGCTCTTTTGGTGGATATAATATGATAGGATAAAAATATATGATATGATAAGAGAAAAAACATAATAGGATAATAACATAATAATGTAGAATCATATACAGTATTGGTGCATACAAGATAACAAATTAAATAATGCTAGGATATAACAAATTATTCATTCAAATTACATATAATTTTCTAAAAATTTAATTTTAATTTACAAAAATTCTAACTTAAGATTTTTTTAAAAAAATTAACTAAATTATACAAAATCATATTTTATTTCTATAACTATTTCTTATATTATAAAAAATTATATATAACATTTTAAAATTATAATTAATATTTTAAAAGTATTTAAGTTATTATTATTTAATTTAATATTCAAACAAATAATATAATTTAATTTTATGTGCCACAGTAATTACAAAAATAAAATACATATAAGATAATATGTTAAATAAAAAATTATGATGTATATTATCAAGCAAATTAATATTAACAAAAATAATACATTTTCTTCAAGTTATAAATAAATTATATAAGTTTTGTAAATTAATATTATGATGTAAATATTTTTCTTTAAAATATATTTTAATTACCATTATAATTTAAATTTATGTG